>OV839567.1:69614243-69823707 GCA_929447395.1 Epistrophe grossulariae
AGACCCAGTTTTGAAACCGAAGAGCATCGGGTTTTGCATTTATTTGTTTTAATAACACTTCTTTACATTGTCAGTCATTCCCAGGTTTTGCTTTGCTTAAGGAACTTTATCCCCTAGTAGTTTTTAAAATTTATGAACACTATATTTTTTTTTTTTATAAAATGCGGTTGCTTACTCCAATTTTGTACGTCGGTTAACTACCTTCGTTCTGTCGTTAAATAGTCCATGATCTCTAATTTACCAAGCTCTTCTTTTTTTATTACAAGGTGTTGTATATGGGAATAATATTACTGTTTTGAACAGAACAGGTCCAGTTAATACAGAACAGGTCCAGTTTATACAGAACAGATCCGGTTCATACAGAACAGGTCAGTTTTAAACAGAACAGGTCAGTTTGTGAATAAAACACCTTGGCGGCTCAGCGGCTCAGAAGTGGAAATGAGAAACCAAAAGATCAAATTTTGGAAGCCCAGCAGCTTGGCGGCTCAAAGGCTTGGCGGCTCAGCGAGTATATACATTCAGAACCCAAAATTCACGTTTAGAACGCAAAAATCATACTGACGTGGGGTCATTACAAAATAGGAGCTGAAATGTAAATGTAAACCAGATTGAATAAAAAAAAGCCAAGCCGCTGGGCTTCTTAAATTTGATCTTTTGGTTTCTCATTTCCACTTCTGAGTTTTTTTTTATGGGTTTTGACAGCAAATTGTGAAATTTTGTGAAAATTTGTGCAAATACGCAAGAAATTTCACGTTACCAAACAGACCAAATATGATGTTTAATTGACTAAAAAACTATGCAGGAAACTTGGCTAATTTTATAAGCACTTATCTTTTTCTTGTGAGTTTAAGGCTTCGGAATCCTATCTACACAATGGGTATGAAGATGAAATGCCACCAAAAACGAACTGATATTTAAAATTTGTTTGTTCCTTATTAAATGCATTTGAATCAAACTAACGTTTTGATATTAAATCACATTATATCCATGTAAAAATGTTTAAATCAGTTTGTAATAAGAACTTTAAGCGTCATTATACGAAGGAATTATTATGAAATAAAATTTGGGTAGACAAAATTTTAAAATATGTTTACTTATTCTTGATATGTCTTCCCACTGCTGTAGTTTCATTTTCAAAGCTGCAATACATAAAATCACCAACTGCTGCAATATTAACGTCCAGAAGTATTAAAAAGAAGATTTGTATTTGTTTTGTTTTTTAATTGAATTTATTGTATCTTTTCTTTTCACTAATATATATATAACAAAATTAGAACAAAATATAAAGTAAGAAACCTTATTCCTATTTATAATTATAAAATTCCATATTTACAATATTTTATTTCTTAAACTTATATTTTTTACCAAAGTGATATCATTACATTATGACATAACAAAACATTAACATTTTACTATCCTAAAATTTCTTTATAAAATATAGCTTTCTAAAAACATTTTTTGTTTCTTTCAATCTTTTTATCAACCAATACAAAATAAAACATAAACTATAACATAATTTGAAAGTATTTTTTAGTATTTAAATAGATATAATATATTTTCGCTTAATAGGGTTGTAAAGTTAAATCAAGAAGTGTTTAGGTATTCTCTTTAATGCATTTTCTTTTAATTTTAAAACATTTACAAAATAAATATGAACGTATATTGCATAATATATAAAATACAATGTTTCATAGATTTTTTTTTAAAGAAAGAAGGAAGAATAATATTATCATAAACTATTTTTAAATAAAATAATAATCATCTACACGTTTATTACCCCAAGCTAAAGTTTTTGATGAATTTGGGACAACAAATCTCTTATCATCATCGGCAGTAAGACTTATCTTGTTTACTAACTGAGTATATATAAAGTGTTTTTTACTCCTAAAATAATGCATTTTTTTTAATACGGATGAAGACGGATTATTCATACAGTCTCTAAAATTATTTAAAGTTATTTGATTTGCTACAATATTTTTTTTACTCCTTTAATTTTTTTAACTATGTCATCTTCAGTAACAATTCAATATGATTTTGCTTTTGTACCTACGAATTCCAGTAATAATTTACCTGAACACTCATCTTTAAATTTTCCTACGACTTTTTTGTTCACTCTTGGAATGTTGTATTGATTATCCTCTGGATAGTCACTTGTATCAAAATAATTCAAATTTTGATTTATATCATTATACAAATCCTCTGTTTCGAACTCATAAATAAGCGAATCGGTATCAGTATATAAAAGATGTAACTTATCACCGTACTTAACTTTCATAAAATTATAGTGAAAGTCGTACATTAAGGTTTTTGATAAATCTAGAATAGAAAATCCAACATAAATCGGCTTATCATATTTAACCTTAAATCGATTCATTTGAATTATTACTAAGTTCTCGTGTATTACTGATATACTGTGGAAATGTGGTTGACTTATTAAGGAATTTGCTCCAGTACTTTTACCAATATTATCCCATTTTGTGATGATTTTCACATCAACTCTTTTATCCACATTTTCCATTGTTTTCCCAAAAACACTATTATTCATCAATTTATAAAAATCTTTTTCGAATTCATTAGTGGATATGGTTCTGAAATGTGTATTTAGATCGATGTACGATTTTAACCAGGCACTTTGGTTAAATTCTAGAACTTTATGAACTTTTTTCAATATTAAACCGTTTGATAGGCATTGTTTCAAATTTCTATAATGAATAACATATCGGGTTTTGTTAATTTCATTTTGTAACAGCCATCCGTCACATCACAATATATCCACACATTAAACTACATTTATTTATTAAACTAAACTGAATTACATATACATTGAACTATATACATACTTTGAATTATATACATATGTACATACATATCTTAAATATTATTAATATTCGACTGAATTACATATAACATATCTAAATCACTCAATTTAAAATTATAATCAGCACATATTTAATATCCAAGTAAATTTGAAAAGTGTCAAGTAAACTCCAAGAAAACACATATTTTGTAATTGAAAATAAATTGTAATGTGCCACTGAAATTAAGTATAAAAGAGCGAGCAAATTGTTAAACTATTGCAGTCTGTTTAATAAAGTCATCTTGTAAGCATACAACACTAAGTTGGAGTAACAAGTCTTTTCATTATTAAACAAATTGTTTTGAGTCGACATTGAATGTAGACAGGCTGAACAAGTATATGGTCGCCTGGCTCTTCCCCCCTTTTCTTTCCGCTTTTATTTCGATAATCAGTAAGCTGCAAGCTGAACGTCACAGACGGTCGCTTGACTCACCAATTTAAACATCGAAAAGTTATCCACTGCTAACAGGCAAACACCCACAAAAAACACAGTAAGCGGAACACCACGCTTCAATTGGCGCCCAACTTTGTTGTTACTTGTTAACTGTTCATCTCATATCGGTGGACAGCACAGTAGAACCCGTTTAAGGCTGAAAACAGTAAAACCCGATTAAGTGTAAAAAAAATTTTTTTGGGTTGCTTTGATAGCAAAATACCAAAAGGAGGAAAACGAATACAGTAGAACCCGTCTACTACCACAATCAAACCCGATTTAGTTCTTTAAAAAAAAAAAAAAAAAAAAAAAATTTTTTTTTGTTGCTCGTTAACAAACCATAAAGGAGAACAGTCGAACTACAATAAAACCACACTAACCGCACTACAGTCAAACCCGTTTAAGTGCGTCAAATTTTTTTTTTTCTCCTCCCTCGTTGTTTCGTTGACACAGAAACATTTTGAACATAGCACAACCGCATCAGCTACACTACAGTTAAACCCGCTTAAGTCAAACATTTTTTTTTTCGACAAGGCACTTATGAGAAAAAGCGATCGATTAGCGACGAAAACAAAGATACAATATACAGAAAAAAGTTCTTCATCAGAATCTGAGTTTGAATCTGAGTTTGAATCAACAGAATCCGACTTTGAGTCAACAATAACTGAGAAAAACTCGCCCCACAAACTAAAAACTTGTTCATTCGAATCAACCAAGATGGATAAACCAATCGCTATGTCTGAAGATCAGCTTAATCGTTTGGTAGCTGCTATTGGTGTTAAAGAAAACCACGGTACGTTCAGCAGGTGCACCGCTCGATTTGATGGTGAGAGAAACACGTCCAAATTGGAAGACTTTATAGCAACGATCACCGTGTATAAGAATGCAGAAAAGGTTTCGGACAGTAATGCTTTAATTGGTTTCCCTCTATTGCTCGAAGGTTTCGCATCGAATTGGTGGCAAGGCGTACGAAATGAAGCTAAAACATTTGATGAGGCAATTAAGCTAATACGTTCATCTTTTGCTCCACCAAAACCGGCATGGAGAATATATTCAGAACTTTTCGAAGAAAAACAAAAAGTCAACGAGTCGATTGACGTATTTATATGCAAGAAACGAACACTATTTTCCCAGTTGACGGATAAAATTTCTGAAGAAATCATGATGAACATGGTCTATGGACAAATTCTTCTCTTTATAAGGGAAAAAGTTCCTAGAAGATCGGTAAAGACTTTCCAGGAGCTTTTAAAGGAAGCTCGAGAAGTTGAAATAACTCGGAAAGAAGCCAAACCTCCAAGTATACCTGTTGAGGATACAAAGAAAAAGCGTTGCACATTCTGCAGAAAGCAAGGACATTTAGCGGAGCAATGTTTTAAGAAAGCAAACAACCAAAGCGAAGCAAAAAAGCCAACCCTTAATTGCTACGGTTGCGGAGCAGCAGGTTATTGCAGAACAAATTGTCCAACTTGTAGCAACAAGAATGCTAATAGCCCAACCTTGCTAGATTTCAACTTGATTGAATCAACCGTTATTGGGAGAAATGTTCCTACTGTTGACATCAATATAAATGGCCTCAAGGGTGAAGCATACATCGATACGGCAGCTAGAACCAGTGTCGCAGGATCACGTTTATACGAACAGCTCAATAAAAAAGGTTGCAAATTCCAAAAAGTTAATGCAGAAGTTACTTTGGCAGACGGAATTCCCAGGAAACAAATCGTTCACTCCACGGTGGTGGACATCATTATTGGGAAACGATTACGGAAAATCCGATTTATCGCATTACCACAAGCCAAAGGAAACCGAACTCTGCTTGGTATAGACTTCCTCGAACAATGTGGATTAGTTCTGAACATCGCTCAGAGAGCTTTCCATTTCATCGATGATCCAGCAACCATTTTCGATTTTAAGCTTGCGAAATGTACCGTAACAAAACTACCAGCAGCCGAAAGCCACTTTAAGTCTCTACAGTTGAAACAAAAATCAAGATACCACACAGCATTGGAGAAAGATGACAAGCTGAAAGAAGTATCAGCGTACCTTACTTGGGTTGAAAGTCATGAGGTCCTAAGTCCTATTGGCAACACTCCAAAACGCATAAGGCAAAATGATTATTCACCTCACGGAATTCAAGCGATCTTCTCAGATGCGATTCCTCAAGAGATAAAAACACCAGAAAAATGTAGTGACCTCTTCAGTGAACCAAAAAGGGTAGAAGCAAGTGTTGATGACTGGTTTATACTTAACTCTATCGACATCAAGCTACGTCCAGAAGAAGGTTACGGCATAAATCCACCAGAAAAGTTGCAACTTGAAGCAATACTTAGAGAGCAAAACGACTTATTTGGCGAAATAACAACCCCTATACCGTATATTGAACATAGAATCAACACCGGAATACAAAAACCGATCTTCAACGCCCCTTACAGAATTTCACCTGCTAGGAAAATCCAGCTTAAAGCCGAAATTGATGCAATGCTGCAAAAAGGCATAATCGAAGAAAAAGAATCGCCTTGGGCTTTCCCAGTCGTTATGGTTCCGAAGAGTGATGGCAGCATACGAGTCTGTATAGATTACCGTAAACTTAACGCTATAACCACCCCGGATCGTTATCCTCTACCACGAATCGATGACCTTCTTCATGCAGCCAAAAGCACACCTTTTATGTCCACATTGGATCTTCGTTCTGGATACTGGCAGATAAAGGTAGCAAAAGAAGATCAACCCAAAATCGCTTTTGTTACTCCTTTCGGAAGCTACGTCTTCAATCGAATGCCGTTCGGACTTCGAAATGCACCAGCAACATTTCAACGTTTGATTGACAAATTTCGAAATGGTTTGCCCCAAATCTTGATACTTGCCTACCTTGATGACATTATCATCTGCTCCGAAAGCCTTACAGAGCACCTGAAAGACTTACAGAAAGTTTTCGAACGTTTAAAACAGTTCGGTTTTCGCCTTAACCGTAAGAAATGCAAATTTTGCTTATCAGAAATTAAATATTTGGGTCATGTTTTGACACCAGATGGCTTCAAAGTTGACCCCGCCAAGACAGATGCCATTCTATTACGACCTGCACCTAAAAATCAGAAACAAGTGTTATCATTCTTACAAACGTGTTCCTGGTATAGAAGGTTTATACCAAATTTTGCTGATATTTCCAAACCACTGTCTAATTTAACAAAAAAAAAGTAATCTGGAAGTGGGAAATGGAAGAGCAATACGCTTTTGATATGCTAAAAAAGTTATTGACATCTGCTCCGATTTTACAGCAAGTCAGAGAGGGAATTCCATTTATATTGAAAACCGATGCCAGCAGCTATGCTATCGGTGCTGTTTTACTCCACGGGGAGAATGAAATGGAACACCCTGTGGAATATGCAAGCCGTTTACTTTTACCTGCAGAATGAAACTACTCTACGACTGAACGAGAAGCACTCGCTGTAGTATGGGCAGTTGAAAAGTTCAGAGGATACATAGAAGGGTCTGAAGTCAAAATATTAACCGACCACCAGCCCTTAAAATGGTTAATGACCTTAAAGTCTCCTACCGGAAGACTCGCAAGATGGGCACTTCAACTACAGCCATACAATATTGAAATAGGTTATAATCCTGGTAGAAATAACGCCGTTGCCGATACACTTTCTCGACCACCATGTCCTGACAAAGAACATATACAAGAAGATTGTGTTATTTGTTCAATAGAAGTAGATATACCAAGACGAGGAGCAAAAGAAATAAGAGACGAACAACTGGCCGATCCAGATTTGAAAACAATCATCGATTCCTTCGAAAATAACGATGATAATTTAATTCGCTGGACTAATCGTGGATACATTATGATTGATGGAGTTTTATATCGTTACTGCTCAGAAGAAGATTCTGAAAATGGTCAACTTGTTATCCCAAAAACAATGAAGGCAATGATGTTGAAGAAATATCATGATGACTCTACAGCTGGACACTATGGCGTTGAAAAGACACTAGCTCGTATCTCTAGCCGTTACTATTGGCCTGGTATGAGGACTGACGTAGCTAATCATGTCAAAGTTTGCCTTGAATGTCAACGATACAAATCTTCTAATTTGAAACCAGCTGGTTTGTTACAAACAACACCAAGCACTCAAAGATTCGAGGTCATAGCCGTAGATCTTTTTGGACCATTACCTGCAAGTGCCAGCGGCCACCAATGGATACTGATTGTAGAAGATTTATGCAGCCGTTGGGTGGAACTATTTCCGTTGAAAGAAGGTACAGCTGAAAACTGTGCACTTACCCTATTAAATGAAGTGTTCCTGCGTTATGGTGTTCCACGACGACTTCATAGCGATAATGGAACCCAATTCATCTCTGCTCTTATGCAGAAACTTACTTTTTGCTTAGGGATAAAGCAATCCTTCACTCCTGTTTATCACCCGGAAGCAAATCCTGTTGGGAGGAAGAATCGAGATCTCAAAACCCAGCTATCTATCTTAGTTGGAAACCAGCACACATCATGGAATCTCAAACTTCCAGTTATACGTTTTGCGATGAACACAGCAAAGTGCGAAAGCACTGGGTTTTCACCAGCATTTCTGACTTTTGGACGAGAACTACGAACCCCAGATGAGGTCCATCACGACTTGAAGGCCATTATCCAATCAGAAAATTTTATACCACAAATAACTCCACATTTACTGAAAATGGCTGAAACATTAAAAGAAGCGAAAGAAGTATCTGAAAAGTCTCAAGATCGAAACAAAGTATATGCGGATAGGAAGCGAAGACCCCACGACAAATTCGAAATTGGCGATAAAGTTCTGGTTAAAACACATCCTATCAGTAAAGCATCAAAAGGTTTTACAGCTAAGTTGGCTCCAAAACGAGACGGACCCTATATAATTTCGGCAAAGAAGGGTTCTACTACCTTTACCATTGCCAAAGAAGATGATCCCTCCGTACCATTGGGTACTTACCACGCATCGATGCTTACACCATTTTCTGGTGGTTCAGATGAACTACCTACTCCTAACCCAATTATATCTTTCAGAAAAAGAGGCAGACCTACCAAGAAGAATAATCCCAGCCCGGAAACTACCAAACCTAATTCCAGTATTAAAAGAAGGATGACTTCACCTGTTTCTACCACTTTATCTGATCCTGCCACATTCTCGAGACGATCCATGAGGCAGAGGGGGAGATTGTAACAGCCATCCGTCACATCACAATATATCCACACATTAAACTACATTTATTTATTAAACTAAACTGAATTACATATACATTGAACTATATACATACTTTGAATTATATACATATCTACATACATATCTTAAATATTATTAATATTCGACTGAATTACATATAACATATCTAAATCACTCAATTTAAAATTATAATCAGCACATATTTAATATCCAAGTAAATTTGAAAAGTGTCAAGTAAACTCCAAGAAAACACATATTTTGTAATTGAAAATAAATTGTAATGTGCCACTGAAATTAAGTATAAAAGAGCGAGCAAATTGTTAAACTATTGCAGTCTGTTTAATAAAGTCATCTTGTAAGCATACAACACTAAGTTGGAGTAACAAGTCTTTTCATTATTAAACAAATTGTTTTGAGTCGACATTGAATGTAGACAGGCTGAACAAGTATATGGTCGCCTGGCTCTTCCCCCCTTTTCTTTCCGCTTTTATTTCGATAATCAGTAAGCTGCAAGCTGAACGTCACAGACGGTCGCTTGACTCACCAATTTAAACATCGAAAAGTTATCCACTGCTAACAGGCAAACACCCACAAAAAACACAGTAAGCGGAACACCACGCTTCAATTTGCAATTAATTTTGTATTCTTTGAACTTATATATGGAGGTTTCAAGTTTTCAGGACAAAATGGTAGATCATTGTGTAAATCATGTAAATATTCAGGGTAATCTAAATCTACACATAATATGTAACCTTTACTAGAATCATCGGTTATTGATTCTATATTTAAATTATTTAATTCCCCACCATTTAACCATCGGAATTTATTGATTGGCAGATATTGACTAATTGCCCATCCATACAAATTATTTGCATCGAAATATCCTAAAACCGTTGATTTTTTTGTTTCATCAAAGTTTTCCTTATACTTATTAGCCACAGCTGCAGCGTGTCTACCGCTACATTGACTTAACCCTCCTCTTATGCCTTTTTGTATAAAATGGATCATATCGATATCCGTAAAAAGTTCTAATTCCACTTTGGTGCTTTTCAACATAGCATCCCAGCTAAGACCAGGCGCTGTATAAAATTGACATGGATCGAGATCATAAGTTTTAATACATACATCACGAAAGTTTTCAAAAATATCAGCTAGAAGCAACACATCGGTTTTCAAATAAATATCGCTGTATTCTCCTAGTGTTTTAATATTGAAAGAATCCCATACTCTCTGAGCATGTAAATAATTACTGTCAGTTATATTTGATGAATTCAAAGCACTATAAAAGGATGACTTTGGTGGAAGCTTAGTCTCTTCAAGTTTCTGAGCTGATGTAACATACTCATATGGAAAATGCCTTTTTTAATAACTAAATTAAACTTTTTATAACAAAATTAGAACAAAATATAAAGTAAGAAACCATATTCCTATTTATAATTATAAAATTCCATATTTACAATATTTTATTTCTTAAACTTATATTTTTTACCAAAGTGATATCATTACATTATGACATAACAAAACATTAACATTTTACTATCCTAAAATTTCTTTATAAAATATAGCTTTCTAAAAACATTTTTTTTTCTTTCAATCTTTTTATCAACCAATACAAAACAAACATAAAAATAACATAATTTGAAAGTATTTTTTAATATTTAAATAGATATAATATATTTGTACTTAATAGGGTTGTAAAGTTAAATCAAGAAGTGTTTAGGTATTCTCTTTAATGCATTTTCTTTTTGAGAAACTACTGTTTGACACAACTAATAATAATAATAATAATAATAATAAAAAAAAGAAAAATCTGATATTTTAACTTAAGGAAAACCTAAAATTTAAATTATCTTCAGTCTTTGACATAACACCTAAGTGTAACATCTCAAAAAAAATATGTCTAGCATAGATACTTTTTTAATTTTTGATGAAATTTTGCAATTTTTGAAAACAAATCATCAAAATATATCGGATGTACATCACGAGGATCTTTTGGATAGTGTAGTCTTCTTGAAAAGATTTATGAATGTATCTACCATAACCTCAAAACATGGCTGTCATTTTAATAACTGTCCATGATCTTCAAACTTATGTCAGGATGGACCAGATACGTGTGCTTGTTACATGCTTGAAAATATGATGTTAAGAATAAAAAAAATTATGTCTCTGTATAAAAAGGTTTAAATAGTCTGATCAAAACTTTAAATTATTATTAGAAATATTTTAAATTAATAAACGTACATAAGAAGAATAAACACTCTGTTTTTTTATCATTCAATAAAAAGATGAGTCAAAGAAATGTCGAAGAACTACATAAGCCTGCTCGAAGGAATTTCCCAAAAAGACGAGTAATTATTAAGTGTCTAGATGATTTATGGCAGGCTGACCTAGTCGAGATGGGTGTGTATTCCCACGAAAACGAAAATTATCGATATCTTCTCACAGTTATTGATACATTTTCTAAATTTGCTTGGACGACTCCTATTAAAAATAAAACAGGAACGAGTGTTACTCAGGCTATATAGAAGATATATTTAATAAAGGTCGTCACCCTAAAAATTTACAAACAGATGATGGGAAAGAATTTTTCAATGCATCTTTTCAAAAACTTATAAAAAAATTTCAAATCAACCATTACTCTACATTTAGTGTTCTAAAAGCATCGATTGTTGAACGATTTAATCGTACCTTGAAAACTTGGATGTGGAAAGAATTAAGTTTAAATGGTTCATATCGTTGGATTGATATTATAGAACAACTGACAAAAACGTACAATAATTCCAAACACCGTACGATAAAAATGACACCATCTGAAGTTAATGTTTCAAAATAAAAAATATTGCTCTCCAAGATTTATAATCGTATCAAAATACATACTACTCCGAAGTTTAAAACTGGGGATTTTGTCAGAATTAGTAAATACAAACATGTTTTCGATAAAGGGTACACACCGAATTGGACCACAGAAATCTTTAAAATATCCAAAGTACAACGCTCAAATCCAATAACTTATCTATTGAAAGATCACCAAGGGCATCCCATTAAAGGCGGATTTTATGAGCTTGAACTACAGAAAACTAAGTTTCCCGATACATATCTAATCGAAGAAGTGCTTCAAAGGAAAAAAGATCGATTATTTGTAAAATGGCTTGGTTTTTCATCCGATCACAACTCCTGGATACCTATCCCTAAAAATAAATAAATATCACATCTTTTGTTTTTTTTTTAAATATTAAATATTTATTGACATTTATAAATACATTTTTTTCTTAAGAGAGCTTGTTTTAATGATTTGAAATTCAATAATTCAACATCAGATTTATATTCGAGATCCTCCTTCATAAAGACCTCAACTTCTCCATTGCTTAAAACTCTCTCAGTTTCATATTCATGATACTCGTAACACTTAATGCTGAGTGTACGCAAATTATAATTGCTATCATACGAACATCGAATAGTTAGCGCCTTATCTTCATCAAACTCAAGCTTGAAATGTCTATAAAAAACCTCTTTACTTTGTATAATTCCTGATATTTCAGTTTCTTTTTTAATCAAGTCTTGCCTAAAACTCTCGATTGCTTCCTCTACGGTTATTTTTGTATCTTCCAAAATTTTATTTATCGCTCTTGCTGTTGTTGACGTCACTGCTGTATTATCTGATGCATCATTTTGAAATGGTGTTGTACCCGTTTTTGTGATATTAGGTAAATTTTTACCATTAGTATAGGTTAACAAACGAAACGATAATCCTATCTGCACAGTATCATTATTAGGTAGACTCAAGGAAAAAGAAAGATTGTCAGTTATGTTTGATTGTGGTAAATTTATATCCACTGGTATGGGTAAAGCAAAAGATAGTAAGGGTATCAGACATAAAACGACCGGGTAAAACAACATTTTTAAAAAGATGCTTACTATTCAAGGGTTTATCATAAAATATTAGAAAACACACTCAACTGTAAAATTTATACATTTTTTTTATTTATTAATATCTCATTTGTATATATATATATAAATATATATATATTAAGTTATATGTGATTGAAATACGTCATGAACACGTTCAATAGCCTGTATATCTCTACGACTGTCTCTAACATGGTCAATTGACTGTGTATCTCTACGATTGTCTTTAACACGTTCATTTGCTTGTATATCTCTGCGATTGTCTTTAACACGTTCAATTACCTGTTCTCTGCGATTGTCTTTAACATGATCAATTGTTTGTATATCTCTGCGATTGTCTTTAACACGATCAACTGCCTGTGCATCTCTATGATTTCCTTTTTTCTGTTTAATTTTTTGAGGTTCAAAAAGTAATTCTGCCTCGCCAAACGGACATAGGGCTGGGTATTCACTTTCTTTTCTCTTTACAGCATTCGAATGAGGTGTAATGAACCCGCTTAATGTTAACTCTCCTCCTATTTAACAATAATTTAGTTTTATTCATAGTGGGTAATTTATTTTTTTTTAAAGTAATATATTCTCACCCAAAAGCCGAAATCGTACATGCTGCATAGATTGAAACTGCAATCTAAAATAGAGAATAGGAGATATCGTCTCTCCATTTCTAATATGAAACAATACGCATTCGCTTCCATATTCTGGTTGTACGAGTAATTTTAAAGTTTTATTATAAAATATTACATCTGTAAATTTGATCTCCAACCATCCAGATTCACAAATACAGAATTTTTTTCCTTCACGTAGTCTTTCACACCAAAACATTTTAATTTTTTTTCTAATTCACAATGTATGTCCCCTATCAGAGGTCTTCTAAAAATAAACACTTTAATACAAATGATCAACTTTATATTCATTTCCAGATAAATAGAAATTGGTTTAAGATTATCTTAAATTATACTTAAACATTATTTTTAATTATTCCAAATCACAACAATAATTCAGATAAAAAATATACACCTTTGCCACACAATCATGACGCATTTCTATTCAAGCTCTCTATCACCCCATTAACTTGCTGTTTTGAAATTCCAATTGGCTATTCAATGGGCAGATTAAAAAACATCTTTGCCACACAATCATGACACATTTCTATTCAAGCAATCTATCACCCATTAACATAAACACATTTCTATTCAAACACTCTATCACCCATTAACATAAAACACTGACATACAACCACGGTCTCCCCGTCACACTCTTTGATTAAAAAAACATCTTGCACACACACATTTAAACACTCTATCACCCATTAACATAAAACACTGATAAGACATACAACCACGGTCTCCTCGTCACACTCTTTGGCACCACGACCACATACTGATAAGACCGGCGGCCTCTTTCATCCAACCACAAAGGCTACCGACGTCTTTGGCACGCGACACACTTTCACAAAAAAATCCCAGCTTCAGGCGCCCCCTTACCTACTAACATTTGTTTTTCCAGACGTAAAGGATGAAGCTTCTATTCATTTAACTGACATTGATAATAAAAGGTACTAACAGAATGGCTTCTCTCTTTAAATTTAAGATGAACCTCCTTTCGTATAGGTTGTAAAAACCATTTCATCACTTTTCTGATGGTAACACGCTATTTTTAAATCTTATTTAATTTTTATATTTAGTTTTTTTGTATTATATTTCAGATGCAACAGTGAATATTATTGCTTTTATAGTTCCTTTATAATATTCTTTGAATTAATATTTATTTTCATTTTAAATGTTTTTTTACTTAAAAAAATAAAAAAAAACTTATTATTTTTATAACATAAATAGAAAAAAGCGATTAAAATTATGGTTTTTCTTTTTTTTAAAATAGTTTTTATGAAAAGCTAATATGTTAAAGTTAAAAATTAAATCGTTTAAGGACAATATTAAGAGTATTTTTTAAATGGTAAATTTAAGAAATTTTTGAATCAACGTGCCCCATTTTCACATCAATGTACCCCGTATCTGGGGTACATTGATACAATTTTTGATTTTTTTTTTTTTTAATGTAGAATCGGACTAATTTAAGAAAAAATCAATTCAAAATAAGAAGATAAATAGTAAGTATTGAAAATGGATCTATTACGTTACCCTGAACTCAAGTGAAAAGTGAATTTTTTTGGCATTGAATGAAAATCGTATCAATGCACCTCCTCTCCCCCTACTGGTATTTTACAGCGGCGGCTAAATAATTGGATTCAGGCCAACAACTTGCTTAAGGAGTCCCAAGCTGGTTTTCGATCGGGATATTCAACTATCGACCACATATTTGTGCTTATTAGCATTACAAAGACATTCATTTCAAAGGGCAGGAAGCTATATGCTTTCTTTGTAGATTTCAAGGCAGCCTTTGATTCTATAGATAGAAGTGCTTTACTATATAAGCTATACAATTAGGAATATCATGGAGATTTGGAAGGATTATTGAAAGTCTGTATGCAAACACAGTGTCAGCAGTGTGGGATGGAGAGGAAATTTCGGAATGGTTTAAAACATTTTCTGGCGTAAGGCAGGGATGCGCATTAAGCCCCATCTTGTTTGCACTCTTCATCGAGGATCTTGTAGATTATTTGCCAGGAGGAGTTGAGTATGCGGGTACCCTAATCAAAGCTCTTATGTTTGCGGATGATGTGGTACCGTTTTCATATTTACCAGAAACTTTACAGCTAATGATAAATCGTTTACAAGATTACACCAGTCTCTGGACTCTGAATGTTAATCTTGAAAAGTCCAAAATAACGATCTTCAAAGAAGGTGGTGGCAGAAATTGTCGAAATGAACAGTGGAATTACAACAATGAAACAATTGAAATAGTCAAGGAGTATAAATACCTAGGGGTCTACATAACAAAAAGCCTAAATATGGAGCGCCATCTTCAGGCGAAACTTTTAAAGTCCAAAACTGCAATAAATACAGCATGGAGAAACTGCTTCCAGAATAGATCTCTATCTCAAAGCAGTAAATATAGGGTGTTTGAAGCGGTATCCGAAGCCATTATGTTCTATGCTGCGCAAGTTTGGGGAGGTAAACATTATGACTGCGTAGAAAAACTTCTTAGATTTTATCTTAAAAGAATTTTCCGTTTACCATCAAACACACCCAACTATATGCTAATGCTTGAAACGGGACTATTGCCACTATTTATAAAGACACTTAAGCTCCAGATCGATTATGTACTAAAGGCCATAAACATGCCAGTAGAATGTAGATCGACCTCCAAGGAAAGCTGTCCTTCATACAATTCAGTCGAAATCAAGTTGGTACATACATTGGCTCAAATTAGCGGAGAGTTGTGACATCACATTGAACGAGAGGGACATAAGTAATTGGAAACCAGTTTTATACAACTTTATTGATAAGATGGATGAAAAGGCTAGGCAACGGTATCTCGAAGAAGCAAGTGGTTCCCTACATAGGGTAATATACAGTCAACTGGATCATAACCTATGTCTAAATAACTACTTCAACGATCAATACAAATGCGAGGAAATTTCGATGATGTTTAGACTGCGGGGAGAACTACTCAAGTTGAATTATATACCCCATCAGAACAACTTGCCCATTATTTGCAGCTTGTGTAATCTGGATGAAAGGGAGGATATATTTAATTTTCTGGGAAAGTGTCCAATATATCGAGAAACAAGGAGAGATGTCTTTGGATGCGATGCCCTTACGGATAATCAAATGATTTCACTCCTCAATGAAGCCAATGTAAGCAAATTGTTCAAGTACTCGGAATTAGCATTTCGTTATAGACAAAATATTATAAATGTAAATTTTTAAACTTTTCAAATTAAAACTCATATTGTATTAATTGTATGTATATATTACTGAAAATTTTATATTTAAAAAGGAAAAGAAAAATTTAATGTAGTTTACTTGTATTAATTTAACAATTAATGTACAATTTACTAGTCAATTAGGCAGACGGCAAATGCCATGCAAAAATTGATTTTGTAAAATTATATTGTAACATATTGAATTTGGTGAAAAAATAAAATCTATCTATCTAATCTAAAATCTAATCTACTTGGGGACTCGGCCTATCCTTTGAAGAAATGGCTTTTTACTCCTATTGTACTTGTCGTTAGGGGGGTTTACATGGACTAGCATGCTCGAAAACATGGCTCGACAACCATCAATCCTCGATCATTAAAACACAAGAAACAACCGCTCGGCCAACCATGTTGTATGGTTTTCAAAATATTTTGAAAATTTTGGAACAATATTGTTATTGTGATAGTAATTTGTAGGAACAGTTTTGACACTCGGTAAGTTTATATATAAGATTATTTTAGCTTGAGATAATTTTTTAGGGTAGGTAAAGGTTTCAGATTTCAGTGTTTGGCTTTGGAAGATAAATTTAGGGCTCCGTTTTTTCTTTTGTTTTTTTACATAAGTTTATTATTTTCTTGCATGTTTAAATTTTGTTACCCAGAGCTTTGTATTTGTAGCTATGAGTGTTTCAAAGTATTGGTGCATTATTTTATTGCTATTTGTATAGTGAACATCTAATGAACTTTTTTTTATAGCTTATAAGGCTGTCGTAAAAACCAAAGGGTGTGTTTTATTTATAATTAAAGCAGTGTCTCCACACAGGGCATAATTTATGTCTGGATTATTTTACAGGTTTTTAATCCGTCGACATTATATCCATCCTTTGATGGAATTTGACGGTTGAAGGCTTGACAAATAGAGGACAAATTCTACATTGACGTACATTGAGTATTTCGTTCCAAATTTTATCTGAAATTAATTAAATTTGCTCTTTTCTGGAGCAATACATAAAATCTAATTTTTGCCATATTTTAGAGGCAAAAGTTTGCATAATTGTAGAGAATTATATTTTCTACAAAAATGTGGTGAAATTTAGTTTCTGGAACTTCTGGTTCTCTAGATAAGGCGAATACCCTTCTACACCCACTAAATATGGGGGGGGGTTATACATCCCGAAAATCGTTTTGTATACTCACAATGACGCACCCTACATATTAAAAACAAAAAACCTTGTCCTTTACTAAATGCAATGTTCGGACAAAATTTTGTAACATTTTAAGGGACTACTACTAGTACTACTGTTGCAAGGCAAGAGGAAGCGAGGAAGGAATCGGTGTAGACGTAGGGTAGGAAAAAGGATCTGGCAGGAAGGTGGAAGGGAATGGAAAGGAAAGGAATGCCTAGTTCGAGGAACGTCATCTGCTTGCGAAGCTCGGCTTGAACTCGCCGGATGGGGAGATCTTGCCCCCGAACTAGACCTCACCTGTCAACAAAAACATACATCATGCCTGAAATAAAGATACCATACGACGGACAGACTTTTCACCACACCAGGGCGCTGCAGGTGTCGAGGCAGCGTAGCCATAACCCACCGAAACTTGAAGTTCGTTGGCTAATATTTGAACTTCCCCAAAAAGATTGTTATATACAGGTTCTGGCCACTCCATATCACCGGTTATTTAGCCATCCATCCGCACTCCTGAAAAACTACTTCAATAGATCAAGTTTCGTTCAACACGAAATAAGAAAAACACCAAAATTTCATCCAAAAAGGCGTCGATGAAGTTTTATTTTAGAGGAAGAACTTAAGTATAAAGTAAGTATAAAAAACTAGACATTAACTTAATTATGTAAAGTTTAAAAAAGTAATTTTTGAAATCGTTAATCTTAAATATTTTTACAGATCAATTATTCTAGAAATGTTCATAAACAAGCTGAAAAAAAAGAATCAAGAAGACAATATGACAATGAGGTGTTTCCCAAGACACATGAAACTGCACCCTTTTTGGTACATAAGTTGATTAGGATGGAGTTGTCGACTTTAAAATTCCCTACCTCAATAGAGCTCTTTGGAGGAGGACTAATCTCTTTTCAAAACTTAATGGAGCGCGATCATCAAACACTTAAGACTTACAGAAAAAGGAAGATAATTGAATAAACAAAAATAAGATTAAACATAAATGAAAAGAAAACTATATCTCAAAAAAAACTTCAACGCCACTTAAATACTAACAAAATTAAATAATTTATGCAAATACAAAAAAAAATTTAATTTAACAAAAAAAAAAATACCTCTTCTGGATATACGGGCTTTAAAACTCTTTAAAATTTATTTGAATGTCACCTTGCGGTCTATTTTTAACGCACCAAATAAAATTGTTGAAAATAATCCTTTTCTTCTTTATGTTGTATTATAGAACACTTAAATATATTTATTGCAGTACCTCGATATTCCTTTTTTTTCTTTTATTACAGACTCTCACTCACTGTAGGTTTTCTGTGATGGGGTGTTCCAATTGCTGTAGCTGTGGATTGGCCATCTGTAGATTTGAAGCGCCAAAGGGTTAAATCGAACCCGATCTCAGCAGTTGACCCGTGGAGCTCCAGCACCAGGAACTAGTGTCCAGAGTCCTCGTGGTAATATATATGTGTCGTACACGGGGATTTCAGCGTGAGTTTCTTTCTGGCAAGAAACGTGTCCAGGATAAAAGCCCAAGACAACAATCAGGAATGGTATAGTTTTTAAGTTCCAAAAGTAACAAAGGTTCCAACAAAGAAGATACCAACAAAAAAGTCGTGGCGGCCCAGTCCTTCACTGGTAACCTGGAACCGCCAGAATTCAAATTTCTGTAGTTAAGCAACCTACATAGAATTTATTCACTTGTTTTAGTATAACTTCAATAAAAAAACGTTGATTTAAAACTCACCCTCTAGTGTTGTATTTTTTTTTTTTTTTTTTTAAGTATTTCTCTATAGGTATTCTGATTTAAAACAAAATTATTTTAATTGTTTTACAATAAAAATTATATAAAAAAAATTATCAAAAAAAATCACACGTACTCTGTAGAAACCAAAAATTTTTTTTTTGTATCGCGGTAAGGTAAGATAAATGGTAAAGTATAGAGACACCGAAGCAGCTTTAAGCTCTAGTTAGATCGATCGTCGGAGGAAATTTGAGTGAGGATAGTTGATGGCAACACTGTTGTGAAAGTGCTTGGTTCAATTTTTTATATCGCTCCTTTTTTTATTTAATTTAAATAGTATTTCACTCAAAAAAAAAAACATTAATCCTTATCGGAAAAGTTTCTTAAATCTTAATTATCTTTTTAAAGTTGCGATTGATCAGGTAACAATAGATAATAAGCTTAAAACGTAAATAATTGCTTGATAACCGTGTCACATGACCGATCAGAAAAGAAAAGTTGACCAAACTTCTCCCGACAATAGCACTACACCAAAACTCAAATTTGCAAATACAGCGAACGAAGTAAATACTTCTCGCTTCAAAATGTCAATATCTGAATCTGATCTTAAAAAAATAAAAACAATCATCGATTCATCACTTCACAAGGAGCTCGCAATTGCTACCGTCAATCTAGCTACAAAGGATGATCTTAAAAGATTAAATACTGAGATCAATTCCTTGCGATTACAAAACGAAGATTTAAATAGAAAAATACAACAATTTGAAAATAGGTGTGATGCATTGGAGGAAGAGCTTGAGATGCAAAGTCAGATTCTGCGAAGTAAAAACATCATTCTCACCATCCCGAATGAGCATGTTGACCCTCAAGAAAAAATTCAAACTATCAGCCAACTTCTACTTGGTGACCCAAACCAACTCACGGAAACAGTTAAATTGAGCGAAAACAACTCTGTTATAAAATTAAATATCAACACCGGCTCAAATGAAAAAGCATTGAAAATGTTAAGAAACTCATCGAAGTTCAAAGGCTCAGGTGTGTTCCTGCAACGAGACCTGACAAAACAAATGCAGTTCAAACGCCGAATACTGCTTAGTTACAGGAAAGTAATTAAAACCAAAAACGAAAAAATACAAATTAAAAACAATTCGCTGGTGGTATCAGAAAAAACATTTTATTTAAATAATTACAATAATCTTAAATATAAAAATGATGATGGTGAACATAAACTACGAGAAATGTTTGGCGAGCTTGACTTTGAACCTGTCAAACTCATATCGCTGTCAAACAGACGTCATAGCGAATCGTCTAGATTTAGACCAATTCATAATGCTGCACCAGGGATGCCACTTTCTCAAAATAGTGCAAGTTCTAGTACTTTAATACAAAATTGAAATTGTGATGCCGTCAGCTCAATATATTTAAGATCTAGTAATATCTTGTCATATAACGTGTAAGGACTTACTAATAAAATTTTATTTGTAGATTTTTTTAATTATATTAAAAGTTTTGATGTATTTTTTTTGTACGAAACTCAGTAACTAAAGAAAATTTTAAAATGTTTACAAAGTATTTTGGTGGGTTTAAACTAGTTTGGGGTGAAGCAGTTAAAACATATACGAAAGGACGTGCAAGCGGGGAAACTCTGTATGGGATTAAAACTTCGATGTTGGAAACTTATGGTTTTGAAGAGCATGAAGGAGTAACGGTGGTCAAACTTTTGCGTAAAAATAACTTGTATGTAATTCCATTCTACATTAACTGCAACAAGTGGATTGAGGACTTCGAGCGGCTTAACAACATCATGCATCACCTTGGAAACAAAAGCGTCTTAGTTATCGGTGATTTCAATGCAAGAACCAGCAAATTCACAAACTACATCAGTACGAAGCACAACAAACAATTTAATAAATTATAGCCAAAGGACATCAATGGATGGAGTCTTAAATCAAAATGGAACGAATCTTCTTGATCTTCTCCAGTTGTTCGATTGTACAATTTTGAATGGCTGTATGAATGGTGACACCGAAGGACACTTTACATTTCTAGGAGGACAAGGCAAATCTGTGATAGACTATTGTGCGATTAATAACGATTGGAATGATTTAGTGCAAAAATTTTAAATCCAGTGTAAGAACTTTTCCGACCACAGATTGGATGAAAACCTAGCGAGTTTAAATGTTATGGCTGAGTCTGTCGAAGTAAGTGCTAACAAAATAGTATCTTGCATTAGAAATTCAACAGACAATGTTTCTCCGAAAAACCGTCCTAATTTTAAACAAAAGTGGTTCGATAAAGAATGTATGATAGCCCGGAAAAAATCATTTGCTCTGTTAAATGCGATGCGAAGCTCTAACTGTCAAATTTTGAAAAAGTGGTACCTTGAAGCTAACATACGCTATAAGAAATTGTGCTTAAGAAAAAAAACCGAATTTGAAAACCACCAAGCTTGTACACTCGGCCAGATAAAAAGTTCGAAGGAATTTTGGAAGACAGTCAGGAGATAAATGGATCGAGTTTTGCAATAGGAATAGCATTATCTGCTGAAGATCTGTCTAACCACTTCAAAAATCTCTTATACAGCAATTCAGATGTGAAATTCTCTTATGCGGAGCCGATGATTCTCGATGAGATTCTTGATTCTGAAATCTCTTTAGCGGAAATAAGCACTGTAATCTCAAAAGGCAACATCAATGTCCTTCTGTATGCCGATGATCTGGTGGTACTTTCAGAATCACCAGAAAACCTTTAACTGATGATTAATCGATTAGAGGAATATTGTTTTAAATGGAGTCTTGTCATCAATTCAGACAAATCAAAAGTAATGGTGTTTTCAAGATCGGGAAGAAGTCGGAACTCTTATAATTGGTCGTTTAATGGATCTAGATTAGAAGTAACCAATGAGTACGAGTATCTGGGAGTTAATCTTAACAGTACTCTTGACTTTAACAAACATCTTTCAGATAAATCAAAAAGTGCACAAAGTCTGATCAATGTCTCATGGAGAAACGTATTCTTAAATGGACGCATCGAACTTTCAACAAAATATAGAATATTTGATGCTGTTGTTAAGTCTACTCTGTGTTACGCTGCTCAGGTATGGGGTATTGACGAATACGAGGATATTGAAAAATTCCAAAGGAATTTCATAAAAAAGCTGTTTAACCTACCTCTGAAAACGCCTAATTATGCGCTATATCTTGAAACCGGTCTTCCTAAACTATTTACACATACGCTAAAAGTACAGGCAGATTACATCGTGAAGACTCTATCTTACCAAGATAAACGAGTTTCTAAAAAAATGGTACTATATGAATCAAGAAACGAGGATTGGTGGATGGCAAAATGGAAAAGTTTAGGAAATACCTATGGCGAAATCTTCACCATGGAGCCAGGCAACTTTTCCATTCTCAAAGAGCAGCTATACCGCATTATTCAACAACGTGAAAACTTTGTACACGATAGTCTTATAGCGAAAGCACGCGAATCTGAAAGTAGAATTCTATATTCACAACTTAATTTATTTATTTATTTATTTTTATTTATTTACCGTCTTTCAAGTTACAAGACTTTATGAAGACTACCATTAAAATTAACCTTAAATATATATACAATTTTAAATAGATAAATTAATTAAGTTAAATATATGTTATAGGATTTGCAACAAGCTTAACAATTTTCTTTTAATTTCATTTCTATTCATATTAAAATCAATTGCATAATCATAATCATTGAAATCAATGCACGCATTAGTGATTGGATTGTGCCTAGCATAACTTGTACTATGAAATGGAACATATAAAAAATCACCATTTCTTGGTCGCAAACTGCGAGCAGGTGCATACATATTAAACATTGACAACAGCACCGGACAATCAATAATAGAATTGAGAACATCATAAGCAAAGAGTACAGAATTTAATTTTCTTCTTAAAACGAGAGGTTTTAGGTCGATGAGAACACATCTGCTTTCATAACATGGAACACTCAAAGAACCAAAAGTTTTACGCAAGGCAAACTTAGTAAATCTTCTTTGAATTTTTTCTATACGAAGGATACTTGACTGGGTGTAAGGACTCCATACAACGCTACAATACTCCAGCAACGGTCTTACAATACTTGTGTAAAGAGTTTTAAGTGTATAAGGATCCTCGAAACATTTTGAATTTCTAACTATAAAACCGAACATCGAGTTAGCCCTAGAAATTATATGATCGATGTGAAGCGAAAAATTTACTTTCAAGTCGAAAATCACTCCGAGATCCTTCTGGTAATCTACTCTTTGTAAAGAGTGGCTATCAAGCTTGTATTCAAAACACAAAGGATTTTGTACTTTTGAATAAGTCATAACACTACATTTGTTATTATTAAAAAAGAGTCCATTCAACTTACACCATTGAAGAATTTTATTTAGATCAGCTTGAACATTGTTCGCATCTGATAACGATTTTATGCAGCTAAAAACCTTAAGATCATCAGCATACAAAAGGCATCTTGAAAAAGAGAGAAGACTAGGCAAGTCATTAATAAAAATAATGAACAATAACGGTCCAAGGTGACTACCTTGAGGTACACCTGAGGAGTTCACTATTTCTTTAGACAGCTCGTTTCCAATTTTGACATATTGTTTTCTGTCCTCTAAATAACTTTTAATCCAACTAAGCAGCATAGAATGAAAACCAAACATTTCAAGTTTCTTTATCAATACATTATGTTGAACGCGATCAAAAGCCTTTGAAAAATCAGTGTAGATGGTGTCGATTTGAAAATGTTTTTCCATATGACTAAGGCAATAGCTCGTAAAAATCGATAAGTTAGTCGATGTGGACCTTCCACTCATAAAACCGTGTTGGTGCTGAGATATATGATTTTGAACTAAAAAATACAATTTGTTTTTCACTATAGCTTCAAAAACTTTAGGGATCAACTGAAGTTTTGCAATAGGTCTGTAGTTCTCAACAGCACTTTTTGAACCGGATTTATGCAGAGGAGTAATAAATGAATATTTCCACGTATCCAAAAATACACCTTGATTCAAAGACATATTGAAAATAAAACATAATGGAACCGCAAGTTTAAATCTACAAGCCTTCAAAAGAATTGGCGGAATGTTGTCTGGTGCAACGGAAAAATTCTCATCAAGAGAGGATAAAACGGCTAGTACATCGTCTACTGATAAATATAGATTACCAGCGTCAACAACTGAGGTTGAGTTGTCAAAATTTTCACAACTTAATTTCAAGTCAATAAAATTTGACTGAAAAAATGATGCGAAACTATTGCAAATAACATTCAAATTATCTGAGGCAACCCCTTTGTATGAAACGTTGGATGGAATCCCAAGCGTCCCACGTTTAGTATTCACAAATGACCAAAAACACTTCGGATTCCCTTTAATGTTCGATTCAAGAGAGCAAATGTATTGTTTATAAATAAATTTTCTTAAAAATTCGTACTCTCTCCTTACCTGTTTAAATTGCTCACGAAATAAAGCAATTTTTTTACTCTTTTTATGCAACTTATTCATGGCATTCTTAAGCCTAGACAAACTATTATTAAACCAAACAGGTTTCCTAGAATTTTTTAACTGTTTTAAAGGAACAAAATTTGAAATAATATATTCTAGAATGTTCCGAAACATAGTTAAAGCTAGCTCCAGATTTGTGCACTTAAAAATTGGCTGCCAATCAATAGTTTCTAAGTAAATATTCATTGACACGTAATCTGCATTTTTAAAATCATACTTTTGAACAATATTAGAAGATTTTGATTCATTTAAAACAGAAAAGTTAAATACAATCTCAAGTGCATTGTGATGAATACTATTTTCCAATAATTTAAAACTTGCTTCATTCAATTGAGCTTCAAAATTACTATCAATATAAATAAGATCTAAAATACGTCCTAAAGAATTAGGCACATTATTAATTTGGTACATATTTAAAGCAGTTATACTATGAATCACGTTATATTCAAAATCTTTGGTGACATTTACAGGAAACATTCTTTTTTCATCATTTGAGAACAACCATTTTACGTTTGACAAATTAAAATCTCCAACGATTACAAAATAACAATTTTCATCAATATTTTTAACGATATTTGTAATATTCTTAATATGAGTATCATAAATTGCATATTGCGATAAAGGTGGAATATAAGAAACAAAAAAGTATACATGAATTATTTCAAGATTGGAGTGAATAGGTAAATCTACACATACACAAATTTGTTCAACAGAATCTTCTGATAAATTAATTTCTTTACTTAAGTAAATAGATTTTATAGCTAATAAAACACCGCCACCTCTGTTTAGGCCAGTCCGTTCGGAACAACGATCTTTACGAAAAACGTTGAAATCAGAATTGAAATATTCACTAGTGAAAATTTTTTCATTTAACCATGTTTCGGTCAGGGCAATTACGTCATAAGAACAGTCAGCAGCAGCAGTAAAAAATTCATGAGACTTTGTTCTCATTCCTCCAGCATTATGATAATACATAGAAAAATAATTATTGGTTTCAGAAGCAGAAAATATTCTGTTTATATTTTTGCGACCTCCAGTTGTTTGCCAAGATCGTTTTTTGAACGGCTTATAAATTGTTTAATTTGAACTCCTATTGGCCAAGTAGACTCACGAAGTACATCATTAAAAAATCCCGCAGGGACCCCAAGTTTAAAATTTATAAAATGGAACGATGAAACATCCGCATCTTTTTTAATTAATTTTGAACAAACCAAACTTTTCGATGGCAAATTTAGTTTGTGTGCAACGAAATCAATCACATCTTTTTCAGTGACTAGGTACAGATGGAAGAGATGTGACAGCGTTAACATCGCTGCACCACTCTATTGCAAAATAACTATTTCAACGACTTGCTAAGCTTTAGAGAAATATCACTCATATTTAAAGTGAGATGTGAACTTCTAAGCCTAAACGGAAGCCATTACAATGGAAGTTTTAACCAATTCTGTTCTTTATGCAATTTAAGATCCAAAGAAGACTGTTTCCACTTTGTCAGCATTTGTCCCATTTTCTCGTCACAACGCCTGTCATACTTCGGGAAGAGAACATTAAGGGTAGGTGTCCTCGATGAGCCAACTCAAAACTCATGTAAATGACTTTGAATGTGTTAGTAAGCTCTCTCTTCATCAAATTCTGTATTTGAAATTTAATTTTACTCTTGGGCTCTTTTTTCATCGCAAACGAAGCCGCAGGTAGAATCACGCACGCACAAGAAAGAAAAAACACAAAGTAGCAAGCGCAGAAAAGACAAAGTAAAATATGTACCTATACAGAAACAAAAGCAAAAAATTCTGCCGTGAGGCGTGAAGGGGAATGTATGAATATACCAGACACAACATGCATTTTTTTTTCTTTCGAATATCGTGTAAATATTTTGAAGAAAAAAATAATGATGGAATTGTTGGATCGTTGGATGGTGGTGAAGGCAGCGCAGCGAGGTGCGCGGTGGCGGCGGTGGTGGTGTAATTTTTTTGTTTACAAAATATAAAAGAATAAACTTAGGAGGAATACCTACCTAGATATATTGTATGTTTTTAAAAAAATTGTATATTCTTTACCTAGGGCAACTTTTTTCTTAGCGATGGCCGATGATGATGTACCTACATACATTCATGAGAGGTAGGAACAAACTTTTTTTGAATGCAAATGCGATTTCTGGAGTGATCGCATTTTAAAGTGACGCATCAAAAAATAGGTATCAAACTAACTAGGTACATACTACATACATACCTATATTTACCAAACACTTGAGCCAGTTGAAGGATTTATTTATGTTTTATTATCAAATGGAGGCAGAATGCTACGTAATTATTTTTATATTTTGTTCTTCATACGCATTTTTGGCGAGTGTTTTGATTAAATGTTTAGGAATGGATAGTTGGGTGTGCTGCCTATATATCCCATAGATTTATGGTAGATATGAAACTACCTATAAAAATCTGATCCGTCAGTACATATAGCTAGCAGAGCCCGTGGGAAGATATTGGCCAATAGGGTTCCCAACTTTAATCGCAAAAAAACGAGGATGTAATTTTTCAAAACAAATAAAACGAATATTATTCGGAAACTTTACAAAAGATTATGTTACAGCTATAGTTAATTAATTTTTGAGATATCTACAAGGTTGCAAAAAACAGCAACAAATTAATTTTTGAGTCGAATTTTAAGTAAAAATTCAAATTTCAAGATACCTAACTGGAAATAGACACCAGAAACTTTTTATAATAAACAATTCAGCAAAATATTAGTTTGATTAGTACCTATTACCTAAATGAATGAAGTCAAATCATCGTCTTGTGTGTGTCTTTCGCATAAGGCAATATGAAAAAGCATTCAAGTGCTCTTCGCAGTTTCAAAATATTTAAAAAAAAACTTTATCTTTGCTCTTCAAAACTTCATAAATCAAATATTTAATGTTTTTATCAGTATGCTACGTATGACTTAAATATAAATTTAAAATTATTAAAAAACAACGGCAAAACCTACAACACTGATTTTGAAAGCCAGAAATCTGTTCTATAACCCTTAAAAAAATTTAAATATTTTTATCAATAGTTTTTGAAAAATTCGCCTGCAAACTCAAATTTTTATAAAAAAACGAAAAAAGTTTAAACCAATTTTTTTAATTGTGAAATGAAGTGCTCAATTGGCTTTTAGTGGTCAATGCTTATATAAATTCTGAATCGAACACAGAAAACCGAATGGTTTTACGTCTTCTAGTTACTGAGAAAATTGAAAATTACTAAAATTACTTTTTATAAGATTTTTGTTTTTTTGGTATTTACGGTGGATTAATGTTGATGGTTCATCTTTGTAAGTAAAGTACAGCAATTAATTTAGCGTTACAGTTGCATTACATAGATATGTCACAAACGAAATATAATAAGAAATTATATAGATTTGCTGCAGTCGTACAGTAGTACCTTGGTTATTTGATTTTTTATAATGCATTACGTTTTCATATATGAAAATGTTAAATGTGGAACTTTGAACAACGTATACGTATATGTATATTTAGAAACAGCTCTTGACTTTGGATATGTAGGATACATTCAAATGTTCTCTAAATCTAGACACTTTAAATGCAAAAGGAACTTTGCATATACCTACGGTGACCATCCGTTCATTATAATAATGAACAGTTCAGTATTTGAATTCAGTTCCTTTTTATGTTGATCGAAAGTTACGAAATAAAATTTAAATCTACAGTTTATGCAAAACGTTATAAAGATCGCGTGACAAATTTAGCTGCGTAGCGTACAAAACAGGATTCAAAACAAAACGAATTCAAATTAGGTTACCTACAGAAACTCAAACTGAAACGAAAACAAATAGACATTCTCTTTTTTTTAACGGAAATTTAATGGTCATTTTATCCCACCCAAAAAACTCGTCCTATGTAAAATAAAAACACATGATTGCGTATTTGCCATATTCTTTCAACACACTTTGACTTAGCTCCAACTCTAACCCTTCTTCTAATAATGTCATGTCACCACCGAAAGCAAAAGTGATCGATTTTCTCCTATTTACTAATGTACCTAACCTACCCATATTAGGTGTATATTATGGCGCCACTTGACACATTCCTTGCTTGGTGCAGTATCTACTTGCATAACATGCATCTAATGTATTTTTTAAATACATCCCACTGATGGAAAAAGCCTTACTATTGTACTGAATTCAGTACAATTTGATTTTCTCAGTACGTAAGTACACCTTTGCCACTTTCAGTACAATTTTGAATTGTTTGTACAAAATTGATAATTTTCTCTTATCTTCATTAAAAAAATCTATGTGCGATGCGAACATACTCAAAGCCCAATTACCCAATATCAAAACCATCCCCACTTGGGCTGAAGGCGGTCATTTGCTTTTAAATACTGAACTGAAAATGTAAGAGTACATATTTAGCTTCCAATTTTTAAGTTCAAGTGACCTCAACTCCAAAAGTTGCGTTTCGCCCAGGTACGACAGTTGGGCTCATCACGTTTTCTCAAACGCACTTCAAAATTTCTCACAAAGCGCAGTATTGGATGGTCAAGTTAACTCCATGGTTCAATTTGTTTTAAATTTTTTTTTCCTAATGAACACAAAAATATTGAAGCTATATGCAACGAATATAGAGCTCTAGCTGACTGCGAATATATTAAGAAACTGAAAATGTATCTGTATCGGAATTTTGGGAAAAAATTTGGTTTTTGAAAAATGAATGCTGATAGAAACCAAAAATCTTTTAAAAAAGGAATGTTGTCACAATTTTGTAATTAATAAAGATCTTATGAATAAAAACGTGACAAACAATCCTCTTCAAAAAGAAGAACTTTTAGAGTAAAAAAAAATGTTAATTACCTAACTTACTATTATTTTCTTATCTAAGGCACCAGTTATATGTACGTAATAATCATTGAAAATTTAATTTTTAATTTTAAGATGTTAAGGAAGCAAACCTGACAGTTTAATAATGATTTAGGATTTTAAAAACCTCAAAACGAAAAATTTAAATATTCAATGATGAGATTCAATGAAACCTGCAACTGGCTCCTTACTGTGATACGGGATCTGTCCGTTATTTATTTAGCTATAATAATGAAGTTCCTTTACTATGTTACCTTAATATTTATAACAAATAATTTTTTTTTTTCGTAATAAATCAATTTTGTTTTTGAATTTGTGTGTTTGCTAGTTTTTATCCATTTAAAAGAGCCCAGTACTATTTGTTCTTTTTCAGTACTATTTTGTTTCAGCGTTCAGTACAATCGAAAAAAGTCGATTTCCATCACTGATACATCCATTACCTAGGTGCGCAAAATTGAAACAAAACTATCCTTCAGCACGATAGTAAATATTTAAATGACGACCTTGCACCATTTCTTATCAGAAAAAATATCTACCGCTCAATGACCAAAAAATCTCGTATATATTTACACACGCAATATGATGGACTTATTTTCGCAAAAGAAGCAGAAAAACTTCCAACAGATATTTAAACAATAAAAAATATACATAGGTACATACCATACATATAAGATACACAAAATTCAAACAAATCTCCTGCAACGATCCCACGCGAATTTCCACCAAATCTACCTACCCGCTGAAAAAAAAGAATAGCATAGGTATGTACATTGTACATATTGCAAAATGACCTATATATTTGAACGACTTCCATCACGATCTACAGAAGAATGTGTGTGTATACTTTCCATAGAAGAAAAAAAAAAGTGAGGAGTCAAGAAACAACAAAACAAACATTAGAGCTCATGACTTCTTTTTTTAAGAAAAAGAGAACTGAGAGAAAGAGAATGCATCGCCACCCAGTGGCATTTGTTTGAAGCAAACTTCTTTGTGTGCGTGATAAACATTTGTTTTTTTTTTTGAAAACGCAAAATAGACAACTTTTACAAAATTAAAATTAAAAAAACAATGTTCAAAAACACTATTTTGTTCTTCAAATTTAATAAAAAAAATACCAACAAAAAATGAAAAAAATATGTGCAAACTGTTTTGGCTGTCATTCCCTCAGAACGGCATGGCAAATAGTGCCATAATGAACTGGATTTTTAAAAATGCTACAAGAAAAAAAAAATTTTTTAAAACCGAGGTTATGTTCAGGATATATTATTCTTTGATTAAAAAAATATTGACGAAAATTAAAAAATATAAGTATCAATTTCCCAAAGAAACGCACAAAATATTATAAAAAAATAAATATCTTTTGTGTTTTTGTCTCTAAAAAGTTACTGTGAAAGCTTTAAAAAAAAAAAATAAAAAAATAAAAGTAACCTCACATTTCTATTGGCTTTGTAAAAAAGTTCATTTGACCTCGTTGCCTTTCATACTTTAGAAGTTTTATCAAGTAGTTGATTTGTACCACTTTGTAAATTTCGTCAATATTTCATAGTTTTGTCCATTTTTTTTTGGGAACAAATAAATTAATTTAAAAAAAACGAAAAACGGTGTTCAGTATTGAAATCTATTGTCTCTAGAAAAAAAATATAAAAAAAATAAAAAAACAATATTTAACGAATTTCCCATTCATATGCGTAAGCATCGTACTAAATTTTATGATTTTTTCACTTGCCTGGTGATTTTGAGTCACAAATAATTTTTTATTTTTTTTTTTAATCTACAAAAATAATTCACCTTACATATTTTCTATCGATAACCATTTGTTTCATTAAAAAATATGGAAAACTCTGAAAGTTATACAGTTTAGCGCAAAACCCCAACCAAATTTTTCAAGGGACACATACCCTTAACGGTGCAGGAAACTATCATCATCCTGAATGGTTTTGACTGGAAAACTCTTTACAAATTTTTGAAAGATACTTATAAATATAGGAAGTTATTAATAACCGAATTCATATAACTAGTTTCTACTATTTTATTAAATATTTAATTAAATTAACTATTTGATCGTTATGATAACAATTGCTAACCGAGCTGACGGCAAAGCCATAGCTTTTAAATTCATTGTTTTTGTTAAACTATGCTAAGAAAAGTAGAAATAAATGAATGAATTACTTACTTACTAAGTTGATGGTCAGTTCCATTTGCGGTACGAGAATCAACCCACTTTGGATCAGTTATTCCTCCTCCCACATTATTCGGGTCATACGATCCAGTTCATCCGCTAGTTCTTTCAATAATTTTTTTTTTTTTTTTATATTTACAAAATGTCAATGTATTGGCCCTCATTTCTTCTTCCTTTCTCATTTGACATTTTGTTACCTCTATTCCCCATTTTCAAATACAATTTCTTACTTCCGCCACTAGATGTCAGCACACAACACAAGCTTATCCTCCGATGTCACTAGGACAACTTTGATAAATTAAGATGGTTGTATCCTAGCAATTCAATTGCTGTTAAGATTTCCTCTCAATGGAATCTTGAACTGGATTCGACCAGAAAACTTATGGTTATATGAGGTTGAGAGTTCGAAATAATGTCAGGGTATTTTGTTTTCTGTTTTCATTAGGGTTGTTTCTCACCTTTGAGACTCCGCGCACCGGTTCGAATCTTCACCTAAAAGTCCGTCACAGTTCATATAAAACAAAATGTATCGTGTAGAAACTCAACCAAATGCACAGAGCCTCAAAGCAAAGGAACACACCCAATGCTATAAATGTGTATTTATACACTGAACGCGACCAAATACTATTGCATCTTCTGTTTATAATTCGTAGTTTCGTACATCGTCGACCATTCACACTTTCGCATCCATTCATCATCATCTTTCGACCGGAGTCGCATGCCCTAATTAGGTAAGTATCCAAGTAGTTTTATTATAATGAAATGTTTAATGCGTTTATTTGTTTCTTTTTCGTAATATAAGATTTCTATATTATTTCTTTTCAGATGGTGGCCGTAACACTACCTTACCTTTTAAATCATTAAAATGGTACTTCACCTTACATATAAAATAAATTGCTCTTAATCAAATAAATATCTAATTATAAACAAAATATTCATCAAAATGGACCTAACTATGCATATAGACCAGGGGCCTATTTCACGGCACATACTTCACATACAATAGGCGTGTTTTGTTGACTTTCTAATGTGAACATTAAGAAATTTTTCACATTAAGCCAACTTTTAAAATCCAAATGCAAAAACAACAAGTTCATAGCACATTCAAACTTCAGTAACTCTAATGTGAACATTAATGTAGAATTCCTTTCAACAAAAGAATCTACTTTATTTCTAAAAAGAATCGAATTTTTTCTGTCGTTTGAAAGGAATATGAAAAGACGAAAAGAATCTTTTTTTTTATTGTGTGTGTGGCACTTGACAGCAGAAAATTTTGAAGTAAAATTTACAGAAAATATTCAATTTGGAAATTATTATTATTAATTGAAAAACAACGCACAAATATTTACTATAAAATTCACCGAAAATTCGTTGCAACCAAAAACACTAATTGTTTTCATAAAAAAAATTGTTTTCTTAAAACACAGCAGCATTGAATTTGACATTTTTAGAAATCTTGCAAGTGTGTGTTTGGTGTAAAATCTTTCTTGAATCTTGCAAAATTAGCAAGGTTTGTTTTGACAGAAGAAATTCGAATTGTTCAGAAAAAAAATCGATTCTTTTAGAAAAAAAATCGATTCTTTTGTTGAAAGGAATTCGACATAACTTGCCAATGAAATTGCTTGTTATGTTGGTATCTTTGCATGTTTTCCAGGAATATATGTTCGGTGAGTCTACTATATTGAAAATATTTTGAAAAAATAACTTGTAGGTATGAAGATTTAAAATTATACAGCGAATTATATTATTAAAAAATAACAAAATACATTTTCGATGATGCAAATAAAATTATTTTAATAAAAATCGTCATCCACAATAATTGTTAAATCGTGTATGACAAGATTCGAACAGAATAATATTGGTTTTGGTAAGTAACCATTTTCAATGAACGCATCCGCTGTGAGGCTTGTTTCAAGAAAGTGTGAGTTATACCATAGACTAAATAATAATAAAGACAGTACACTTCATATAATGAAAAAGGCACCAATTTCAGATTGCCTCCACCATCATACTGTAAGTTTGAAGTATTTTCTGCTTCACACATTTTAGTTCAAAGAATACAAATGAACTTAATTGTTTCATGCCGCAACGAACAGCGCAGGCCAAAGAAAAAGAACACAAAAACAAGGAAAACGAAACGCATATACATATACAGAAATACACAGCGACAGCACACAGAGTGATGTATGTTTGTATGCCGTTAACTTTGAAGACCTTGAATCCTTATTTCTCATCGTCATTTATATATATTTTCATTTTTAACCAATTGTTAAATGAAAAAGAAAAAACGAAAAAGTAAAGGTGCAAATTGAATACCGGTAAGATTTTGGATGAACAAAATACCCAAGCTGAGATTTTACAAGTTTTAGCTTGGACCATTAAGGATTTAAACATCTAATAAGCCTAATTTTTTTACAAAAACCAGACAAAATGGTAGAAAACTTATTTAAATTAGTGTGAAGATACTAAAATTTGCGTTTTAATTTTTAAAATAAGAGAAATTTGAGAAAATAAAATGGTCGTCACGAACAGATTGCAAATCGCGACGACCAATTTAATTTTTTCTTATTTTAGAAATTAAAACGCTAATTTTAGTATCTAAACATTAATTTAAATAAGTTTTCTACCATTTTGTCTGGTTTTTGTGAAGAATTAAGGCGTATTAGATGTTTTTAATCCCATTTGTTTTTTTATTCGTTGGTTGCTTTCATGTGAATGGACCTTTATTCTTGAGACAGGGTGTATGTATACAAAATTAGTTTTTAAATAAACCGCTTCAACGTTATTTACATTTGCTTTGGAAACACTTTTTTTTGTAGCTTCATCTTGTTTTTGAAGATGATTAATTGATTAATAATTTGTGTTGTTTTAAAATTTTTTTAAACATCACTGTTTTTAAGCTAATCTCTTTGTTCAATAGTGGTTTTACAACGAATTCACACATTAAATATTTTTTTTCTATACCTACCCCTAGATTTTTATATTGGAATCAAAAAGAACTTGCGATTTTTGCGATTTTTTTCATTGCGTATGAAGCGGTTATTTTTTTTTTTCTTGCATTGGAAACTTATTAACAAATTGCGTTTTTTTCGAGATTGTCAAACATTTTTTTTTAATATACCATAATTGTCTAAATTAAAAAATTTACGAAATATAATAATATTTAAATTCCATTTTCATTTTCCACGTGTTAGAACATATTTTTAAGTTTTCTGTGTTGCTTTTCAGCCTTTTCAGTAGTTGCAAGTTTTGCACTCTCCCAAATGCAAAACTTTTTTTTTGCAGAAAAGAAATAATAGAATCAAGAATAGCTATATGATGAGAACTGCTTCATCAGAAAACCAAAAAGAAAACTTTAGAATTGTATTTGTTTCCCTATTGCAGGATTCTGTTATTGTTGTTTTAATGTTTTAATATGTGTAGTACGACCAATAAACTTTTTGAAAACTTTTACGTGAACCTTAGAGACTTCAAAGAAAAAGTCAGTCGGAGGAATCATCCTTCCAAAATCTGATGCCTTTGACAAATTTTTGTGAAACAAGAATGTTTCAGAGGATTTTTTCATTTTTATAGATTCTCCAGATCTTTTCATATCAGCTTCGCATAATTTGCAAGGTATTTTTTTATTCATTTTCAAAATTGCCGCACCGATGAAATATCTCAGAGAAAGATCCTGTATCAAAATATCTTCCTCTATAATATTAAAGTCTGGAAGGTCATCATCTTCGTTTTTTTCTTCAACATCATCAGAAGAAACAAGATTTTCTGCATCATTTTGGAAAACATTATCGGTATTTGATTGGGAAAATAAAGTTTCCGACAAAAATTCTTCCTTGTCTTGTTCACAATTTGCTGCATTAGTACTTAGGGATGAGAACCTATGAGACATTATTTTTGCAACAATATTTGTAAAGTTATATAAAGAAGGATTTGGATCAAGTCAATTTGGATCAATCAATGTTAGGAATTATTTTTTTTCTAAATGGTCCTCAAACAATTCAGTTGACAGTTGTTGGTTCGGCCAAAATGTGGCCAGGACGATTTCTTGCTCGTTATGTGGAGCGTCGCAGAGTGGCAACCAACAACGCCCAAGTCCAACCAAGTAATCGGCCCGAAATAACTGTGCACAGTGAATAGCAGTTTGCTCACCGAAAAAGAAGGCTGCTCATCAGCATCAACACACAACTCCGTCCAGAAAACCCAAATCCAACAACTACTGCGCAACAGCAGCAACGCAATAACTTCCAAAGCGACTTATGAGTAATGGATAGTCTCCAATACGGGCATGGAATACTGCCTCTGCAATACCTTTTACTTTTAATTTTCTTTTTTTTTTTTTTATTTAATAAACGTAGATTTTACTTTTGTTTTAATTATTAATCTTTATTAAAACCTATCAAAAAGGATTAAGGTGAAAAAGAACTGACTTTTACTCTAAGTTTTAGTGGTTTTAAAAAAAGACAAAGATTTTATGCCGAAAGGGCCAAGTGACAATCGAAGAAAGAATAAGAACATTCATGAGGCCGGAAGGGCAGACATTTTTTGTTTTATCCTAATTGGATTTGTGTGACATTACGTTACGTGGGGTTTGTTCGTAGAGTGATACTGATAGATGGCTTTAACAATTGTAAAACTGCTTTTACAACTTGCAAGAAGCCTTTTACCCAAAAAGTCTTATTTTGATTCTCAAAAGTCGAAGCTTCTTACAATTAAGGCAGTCAAATAAATTGTTCATGAACTCAAAAAAAGTTGATGTAGACAAAGCGTGTTGAGCTACTTCTAAGCTAAATATGCCCATTTGAAAGGCAGTTTTTATAGAAGCACTAATAGTATGACTGAAAATTTGAGTAGCGTACTTTACTTTCATTTTTTGCCAACTGTTTGGCTTAACATGTACAGATGTTATTTTATGTGACATTTTTGTTGTTCCATTTAGTTCTGCTTCATAAAGATTTTCTACAACCTTCCAACTTGCAATACCTTCAGTACATTTTATATTTTTGTTAATAATGTGTTGCGTGCACTTTTAATTAGGTGGCAAGGGTCATACAATCCAAAAATTCTCTGACAATTGTGATAAAAGAAATGCCTTTCTGGTGTTACACCTAGACATTTGAAACAACTCCTATTATTCGAACCCTGGTCACATGTAAGACTTCTGACCCGTAACCCAATGTTTTGACAGTAATTTAGATGATCAATTACTTTCTTTTTTAGTTGTTTCCCAAATATTTGTTTATCAGTTACAAAGTAGATTATTACATATTTCCAATTGGAAAAAAAGACCTATTATCAAAAACGATAGATGATATTTTCCAAATAAGTTTTTATTTTCCTTGCCATCATCAATATACCCAACTATTTCATCATTATAGCGGCCTAGTGTCTTCTGTCTATTTCGCAATTAAAATTTTTAAATTTTTAGTGATGTCGTTGAATCCCGGCCTTGTTTTTTTAATTATTTGCCATCAACGTATAGAGTGTTCTGAAGGAAGATTTATTTTGAGAAAAGTCAAACCCGTTTCAGAGAAACTGCAAAATGTCACAGTCTTTCTTTCACTTAAGCGGGTTTTTCACTTAAACGAACCCCGCTTAAGTGAAAAATTTCACTTAAGCGGAATCCGGATAAGTGAAAAAAAATTGCACTTAAGCGGATTTAAAAATTCCAAAAAGGGTTCTGACAGAAATTCCAATGTCATTTTCGTGATGAAAATTTGGTGGAGGTTAAAAATAAAAAAGAAGTAAAAGCGTTTTTTGTTCTGTTTTATTAAATTTTTGTTCACTAAAGAGAGTTTTTTTCAATGAAAAATATTAAATTTAAGTGAAAATATGTTTCAGGTATCCGGGTTTTTCACTTAAGCGAGTTTCGCTTAAGCGGAGTGTTATAAAGGCAATTGGTCGACAAATACTCGGGGATGAAAAAAGTGTTTCAGATAAGCGGGTTTTTCTCTTAAGCGGGTTTTACTGTATATCTTTTAAATATCGATATACGGATGGAGATTTATAGTTCAACTCAGAGGCCAAATCTTTTTCATTTTCTTCCCAATGTGAAAACTTTTATTTTTTGCACAAAATTATTTTGCCCAATGTTTTTGCGTGTGCACTGACATTTGGCAAAGATTCTATTAAAGAAGTCAATGGAACGCTTATTTTTTTTTTAAACCTTTGTTTCTACATTTTGCAATTTTAATTTTCTTGGAAAATTTTTTAGTTTAGTTTAGTTTATTTTTTGAGAGATTTTGTTTTTTCTTCAAGTTATTATATTTTTTCAATATTTCTGTATATTTTTGTTGGTAAAAAAAAACAGTTTTTTTTCTGCTTTTACACAGTTTTTGCATTTTGCGTCTTCTACTTCTGCTTCTGAATGATTTACTGAAGACGAACTGGGTTCTAAATCTTGAAGCTCTTCCAGCAAAAGCTCGTTTGGAACTTCCCTTTTTCATAACATACCCCATCAAATTGAACAGGTATATGAATGAAATCGTCAGTTGTTGGTGATTCTTTATTTGCACAAAAAATTGAAGGAACTGCCTTTTTTTAAGTTTTTTTTGCCAATATCATTTTCTAAAAATGGTTAGAGCAGATATACGAATTTTGTATTCTTGGACCGTTTTCTAAAGAGGAGGCATTCATCCAATTTTCATAAATATCAGTATCTTCATTTGGAAATCTAAAAAAATTTAAATGCGGATGGTCGCGCTTTGATTTTTTACATGAAACAACAACGCATCGCACACCCCAAGTTTTTTTTCGTAGAGACATTTTAGGCTCCAGGATCTTAGCACCTCATATATGGGATATTCGGAAAAAAAGTAAGCCATCAAAAGGTCACTATTTGGTCATAAAAGGTCAGCTACTTTCCGAAATTGGTCAGGTTTAGAAAACTTGTAATCCAAGCTTGAACTTTTTCAAGGTTATTAGCGATTTTTAGCAAATTTTAAATTTTATTAAAATGTCGGCACCGGGATCTTAGCACCTCATATATGGGATATTCTATTCGCAAAAAAATTTTAACATTTGAAAGGCCACCGGATCGTGATAAAAGGTCAGCTAGTTTCAGTAATTGGTCAGGCATAAGTTTTTTTAATGAATTTAAAAAAAAAAATTCAATGTCAGTATAAGACTTTTAGCACCTCATTAGTGGAATTTCGCAAAAAAATGCAAAAAATCATTAAAAAATCTATGCCTGACCAATTTATGAACATAACTGACCTTTTATAAGTATAAAATAACCATTCAGATGGTATGCATTCTTTTTGCGAAATTGCAGAAATGAGGTGCTAAAAGTCTTACACTAGTGACCTTGATTTTTTTTTTTTAATTCATAAAAAAAATCTATACCTCACCAATTTCCGAAACTAGCTGACCTTTTGCTGACCTTTTAAATTGCATACTTGTTTTTTATAAATTCCACAAATGAGATGCTAAAAGTCTTAAATGTACTGTAAACTTGAAATTTTTTTTTAAATTAATAAAAAAAAACCTATGCCTGACCCACGGGGGGGGTTTTCGGGTCCGGACCCCCCCATGAGCATTGAAACCAGATATTTTTGTATTAATTTATTTATTTATTAAATATTTACTTCTCTTTGACCTAAATTTTGTCTTAATTACAGAAAGCCCATCATTTTATAAAATTTCGACTTAAAATTTCTTCAAGTGTAATGAATAGGTATACCTACCTCAAAAACTTCAAATGCGAAAGGAAAAAGGAGTATACCTACCTACTTACATTAGATTGCGTAGCAGTTTTATACGGTTTTCACACCGAACCAAAATCTCGGATTTCGGCACAAGATTTCTAAATCTCGTTGAATCGTTCACACCTAGATTTCTAGAACCTAGATTTTGTTTGAAATTTCAATCAAATTTCAGTGTTGATAGAAACTAAAAAAAAAAGATTTCGCAGTAATCTACTAGATTACGAAATCTGAAAATGTATGGGAAATCTTGTTGATTTTGATGAGATTTGGTGATTTTTGATCGAAATCTAGATTTTGATTTGGTGTGTAAAGGCTATAAAGCCTATATGATGGAAACTTAGTTCAAGGGCTTATGGTATGTTAAATTTTGAAGATTTAGGCAATTTGTCATATCTACTTCTCCAAAGCAACATATTAAAATACTATTCAATATTATAAGGGCAAAAAGAAGTTAGCACCACCATTTTCGATTTTGAAAAAGAAACTGTGCTGCATTGTGCTCAACTTGTGCTGCGATGTGACGTAAATATTTTTGAAAATTTTGAGGATGAAATTTTTCCAAAATAAAATTTTTCTAAAAACTTAAAGTTGTGCTGAAAAAATGATATAGCCGAAGAGATACAAAAATCACATATTTCCGACTTTCACGACCGAACGCAAATGATGCGAAGGAACTTAGCGTGAAATTAGCACCGTCATTTTCGATTTTCAAAAAAAAAAGTTTTGCTGTATTGTGCTCAATTTGTGCATGCGATGTGCCGTAATGTATTTTTTAAATTCGCAAATTTGCAAATTTTAGGGATAAATTTTAAATTTGCAATTTTTTTTTCAAAATCACGATTTAAAAAAAATTATACTTGTGCTGTTTTAAGCTGCTGTTGTTTTTGCTTGTTTGTATTTTTTTTTTTGAAAATCGAAAATGGCGGTGCTAACTACACGCACATAAATAATGTAGCACAAAGCCCACGCAAGTTTTATTTTTTTTTTAAGTTTTCTATTTGTAATTGGACCCCCCCATGACCAAATCCTGGATCCGCCACTGGCCTGACCAATTACTGAAACTAGTTTACTTTTATCACGATCCGGTGGCCTTTCAAATGGTATAATTTTTTTGCGAATAGAATATCCCATATATGAGGTGCTAAGATTCCGGAGCTGACATTTTAATACCAAAAAGAAGTAATTTTAAGAAAACAAATCAACTCCTCGCCCATCCACTTTGCTAAAAAAAGGAAAAAAGTCTCGCATAAATTCATACATCAACCAACCCCTTCGGCAATCGATTATCGAATTTAGAATATAAAATAATGAAAAGAAATACAAATGCCGACCATCATACATCACTTTGTCTCTGTGCTGTGACCTGTGACGCTACGTTGTTTCTGTATAGATGAGCTAAGTCGTGAATTCGCATTCACAGGTATAACTGTGAATGCTATTTTTCATTCACTGTGAATATAAACTGTGAATGTAAACTGTGAATTTCATTTCGAAGTGCAGACTTTCTGTGGGTACTGAAAAGTAAAACAAACATGCAAAATCCCATAAAAATACAAACTCACCATGAATATATCATACAAAATATAGATACAACAAAATTAGCCCTAAAAACACTGGTGCTCCCGAACGCACTTTTGTATTTTCCAATCAAACACGTGTATATACATTCTTTTTTTGAGCTTACAACCCTTTTTCTACCTGACCTACCTTACCTACTTATCGTCTGCAACCGAATTCCATTCAACTTCAAATTCAAAGAATTGCCTTATGCGATTATGCCTGTATTCTCCTGCATGCACAAGCACACAAACACAAGCAATTCATCAACTCACAAGGTTACGAATGTAGCTCTTTAGTCTTTTGATTCGAAAATTTGGTTGGATAGCATTAGCAACAGCAATAGCAACGCAGGTTAGGTATTGTATGGGTAGATCTTGAATAGTAGTGAATAGTGAATATTATTCATTTCACATTCACGGTTTAACAATTCGCAGTTGTGTGGTGTATGATGTTGCGTTGTGACTAGCGATGAGAGATTTTTTCATTCACAGTTTAGCCATTCACAGTTTATTCGCAAGTTGTTAACAGGTTGTGAATGTGAATTTTCATTAGCTGTGAATAAGTAGCAGTTCGTGATTTTTGGCTCATCTCTATGTATATATGCGTTTCGTTTTTCTTGTTTTTGTATTCTTTTCCTTTGGCCTGTGCTGTTCGTTGCAACATGCAACAAATAAGTTCATTTGTATTCTTTGAACTAAAATGTGTAAAGCGGAAAATACTTCAAACTTACAGCACAGATAATAAACTACACAGATGCCTGTAGCATCCATCCATATGGCAAAAAATGTCCATGAAAACGAAATTCGTCCAAAAAACGAGCTTCCTTAAAAGTTCAAATTTGATATACAAAAAATCTGAGTCTGGTATGCGGTTTTCAAATCGAGGATGAAAATCATCAAAATCGTTAGATTTATGTGTGTTTCATTATATACATTATACATAATATGTATTTTGCATGTGCGCTTCATGATATTTGTTAAGAAAAATATTGAAATTGATTTTTTGAGAATTTTTGAAAAAAAAATAATTGAAATAAAAATTAATTTAAATAGGTTCTATAAACAGGAACGTTTCATTCAAGGAAAATTTTATGTCAGTTTGCACAGAGAAGAGGTTTTTTTGAATTATTTATTATTTTTAATAGATTTAATAAGGGTAGTTAAGTGGAAGAGCGTCGTCGTCGGTTAGCTGTTGATTTTGTATATATGCAATTATTTTCATCTAGATTTGATGGAAGATCGAGTAACTTTTGCTTAGATTCAATTCATTATTGGTCATATATCGGGGTGATGTTTGATTGAGGTAAATTTGTAAATTGTATGAATAGGTAGGTATTTAAGGCGTGCTAAAAGAACTTTTTTTTTAATTTTTTTTAATATGGTAGGTATGTTTATGAAAAATCTTTTTTTGTTGAGATTATTTTTTGTTGATTTTTAAATTTTGGGGTTTGGTTTTAATAAAGGAAGGTTAAAAGATTAGGACGAAGCATAAGCTCCACAATTTTGCTCAAAACTATATAATGTATAGATACCTATACAAAATATTTCGATTTTTAATTATTATAATTATTAATATATAATTATTAATATTATACTTATGGAAAGCAGCTAAACGCCTAAAAAGACCACAAGTTCAAAATCCGCCTATCAAAGCACAAGACAGAAAATGGATTGCAAACCCGTAACAGAAAGCTGAAATCCTCGCGGAACATCTCTTGGATGTTTTTAAGCCCTTTCCAGAAAGTGCAGTTAGGTACAAATAATTTACATTTTGTTGATAGAAACGACGAATTGGAAATTCCCTTCTTCACGCCCAAAGAAGTAAAATGCATGTATCAACACAAGCTATCAAATAAAAAAGCACAGGGGAATATTCCAGTTACTGCTCAGGTTTTGAAAGAAATGCCAACAGTAGCCTTCAAAAAACTCCAATATATAATAAACGCATGTCTTAAGCTTCGATGTGTACGACATCATTGGAAAATTGTAGAAGTCATTATTATTCCTAAGGAAAGCCACCAACAGAAGTAACTTCCTACAGACCAACATCTCTTATACCAATTAAAGTTTTCGAAAAACTGCTCATGAAAAGGCTTAGCAAAGTAATAGAAGAAATGAAAACTAATCCTAAACCATCAGTTTGGATTTAGAAATAAACATTCGACGATAGACCAAGCGCATCGAAATACGGATTTTGTTGAAAAGGTATTGAAGAAAAACAAGTGTGTTCCGCTCTATTTCTAGATGTTGCTCAAGCCTTTGACAAGGTTTGGGATTTGAGTACAAACTGCATAGAGACCCCCTAAGGCAGTTCTACGAAATACTAAACCTTTGTTACAGACCGATTCCTAAGAGTACGGTACGAGCAAGAGTATTCAGAAATTAATAAAACTGAAGCCGGTGTACCAAAAGCAAGTGGCCTAGGACCAACAATGTATTTGTTATATACTAAGGATATTCCAGTGGACAATTATGCTAACTTGGCCACATTTGCAGATGATACTGCCATTTAAGTGCCTGATAAATGCGTTGTGAAGCCTGATAAATGCGTTCTATCAAGAACAAAATAATGCTATACAAACAAATACTGAAAAAACGATCAAAATTGAAACAAATGGTATGAGTTTTAACGATGCGAGAGTTACAGAACGTTGGCACAGTTTGGACTTATGGCATCTAATTGTGGGGTTGTACAAAGACAATTAATGCTTAAACCATCCAAAAATAAAGCCCTTCGTGGAATAATAAATTCCCCTTGGTATTTTAAAAATAGCTATCTACATCGTGACCTACAAATGATTAGAAAACACGCTGTTTCACATAATCAGCGACTACATAGTCATTTTAACTCCGAGATGGATACTGATGAGATAGATACCCAGGAGCTGATGGTCTAAAAGCGATTAAAACTTTAAACTTCTCCCAATGCAATTTTGAATTGAAGAAATAACTGTCGATCTTTCATAGATTGGTCCTGATTTTCCGGTGGTTTTAGTGCAGCACAAGTCCCACACTACTCGATACTGAATATTACCAAGTATCTTTTGAAAATTTCCACCTGTAGAGAAATTTTTTTTGATTTGTAGGTAGTTATACCTAATCTACCTATCAGATCAAATTTAAATATTTTATTATAATTGCCATATTTTTAAATTATTTTATATTTGTTTCCTTTGACTAAACAACAGGTTCAAGATGTTGAAATGTATTAATCCTTAGAAATAAATTTCTTAATATAACTAATAGAAACTGGAAAATGATTATCTAAATAAAATTAAAAACAATGTTTACCTAGGTAATCAAAAAATGCTCCGATCTAACGAATCTAGAATAGAATACGGAATCTACACAAAAAATAAGACATTTTTCCGTCTTTAAGAAAAAAAAAAATGTTCTACCTACCCACGTCCCACATTAAGAATGCATCCAATATCCATGGATGCAAAGAAGAAAAAGAGTTCATATACATTTTATTTTTTGTCGCCAGCCTCAGACGACCTTAAAAAAAATCGAACATACAACACAGTAAAAAAAAACCAACATAATCGCAATGTCTTTCGTCTTCCTCTCGATCGTTGCTGACTGCATAGTATTGCAGAAACAAAAAAACACGTTTTTATTCAATTTTTCCCCATTCATTTCATTCCTATATCCTGAGCAACAGAGCAAGAGGGAAAACATATGAACGAGCACGCAAGAGAGAACTTTTTCCAAAAGATAAATAGCTTTCTTTCTGTGCTTTACTTTGAACAGGCAAAGAGCTTTCTTGCTTGTTGATCGTCTGCGTGGTGTAAAAATAAATTGGGACTTTTTTTCTATGGGGATGCTACATCTGTATAGTTTATTATCTGTGCTTACAGTATGAATTATGATGGTGGAAGCAATCTGAAATTATATGAAGTGTTCTGTCTTTATTATTATTTAATCTATGGTTATACAAATACAAATGCACTGACACAGGATCGGCATGCAGTTAGAGCTAAATGCTGGGGCGCCCAAAAGTGATTTTTTGAGGAATGTTTTGAGATTTTAAATCATTAAAATAATAAAATAAAAATAAATATAGTGCATACATGAAATACTTTATTTAAATATAAAACTGTGCTGTGTTAAATCTTGTAAACACATAAATATAGTAAGAAGTTTACATTTTTTTTCATTTCACTGGCTGAGTGTGTATCATATTCAATACATACAAAGTAATGGGAAGAAAATTTAAAACATTGACAAATAACTCTGCAATACAAGCACTCAACAGATGTCAGCGCCTTGCCATCACCAACAAAACGTAATGCGCCTATGTACCATAATTTCTAGTTTTGACAAATATAACCCAACTATAATTCATGTGAATGAAGTATATTTTTATATTCAGATAGTTTGCTTTTTTACAGTGAAATGCTATGAAATATCAATTTAAAAGTATTCTACGTGAATGTTTTTAACCGAAAAAAATCACTTCACATTACTTTATGTAGAATATGAGACATATTGAGCTCTCAAAATGAAAAAAGAAATTGTTAACTCCTTTTTATATGGTATTTATACACGATTTAACGCAGAACCCCATGTTGTTTAAATTTTTTTTAAATAAAGTAGGTATTACAAGTATTCACTATTCTTACTTTTATTTTAGTTTTTTATTTAGTTTAATAAGCTTTGTTCACTATTTTATTGCTTTAAAATCTCGAAATACTATCAGCCTTATTTATTAGAATTCGCTAAACAACTCTAAACGGCTGAATAGTTATGTAATCCATAAGCATTTATGTAGCCACTATTCAACGCAACATAAATTATTACTTATAAAAGATTTTCCTACCCCGTATAGTTATAATACTCTTGTGTCAAATAAAGTACCAAAAAAAGGAAATCTATTACGTTTTACTTCCAAAACTGACAAACCAACCTCAGCTGTTCATAAAAAAAAACAATTCTGTTGCGCAGCCGATTGGATTCTTTTATTTTCTCCTAACATTATTATTCAGATTATTATTATTTGTGTGGTTTTTGTGTTGTTTGTCAATAAAATAATATATTTTGGAATAAAAAATCATTTTAATTGATTCATTAAAAAATTTGTGTTTTCTTCACTCTACACGGTGGTGTTTTTATTGAAAAGAAAATATGTCTATTAGGGTGGCTCTTTTGTTCGCAATGTCTCAAATTATTCTTAGTTCTTTCCTGAAAGTGATCAAAAATCCCCAAATTTGAAGTAAATTTGGCACATATTTGAAGTTCTATTAAGGCCCGGTGCAAACATGCGTTTTTTTGACGCCGCGGTGACGCAGCGGTGTCGCTGCGGTGCCGCAATCGTTCAGTGCACACATGCGCGTTTTTCTCGCTGGACTCAATCTGCAAATCACGATTTGCTTGCAGCAATAGAGGTTTATAAAAAGAAACGAGTAATTTTCGCTTAACTAGTGGATAAAAACTATGATCTTAAAAAGAAAGGACGTTATTGGGTACATCCTTTTGTTAATCATTGGCTAACAAAAGGCATATTTTATATATCTTTTCTTTTGCCGGTCATGGTATGGCTCGGAAGCAATATTCTATATTTCTGGACACTTTTTTATTTCACCGATAAATAATTCGATATCAAATTCTTCCATGTTTGAAATCTTTCTTCCAAATTTAATTTGCGTCAAAATGACGCATGTGTGCACTGCTCCATAACAAACAATGTACTGAAAGACGCAAAAGCGTTTGCGGTGACGCAGCGGTCTCGCGGAAACCTGCGAGTGTTTTTTCCCGCAAGAATGACGCGTGATAGGTGAAATAAAAAAGTTTCGCGTTTAGAGGCATTATAAAAAGTGTATAACTTTATGTACTCGCTATAATGCGTTTATAAATTCGGCTGTTTTTATACCGGGGCAAATGACATATGACCCGAGCAAATAGTGCCAACATTCCGATGCAAAATGTCTTATTGAAACTGGAAAGCTAAAGAGTTTTTTTGAGAGCCTAACGCTGTGGCTCCATTAGAAACCCTTCAAGCTGATTCACTGACCCAACTTTGTCGGTCTTTCTTGGATCATTTCAAAACGGAGTGTCATACACACATTAGCACAATTTTTTGTGGTAACGAACGAAAATCGAGAGTACTTTTTTTTTACTGAGAAAGAGAGAATGTATGTAAATGTAATACCCTAAGGGGAAAATTTTTTATGGACTGAAAACAAAGGAGAAGACAACAAAAACAATTATCTTTTTTCAATGTGTTCACGTTCGTGCCCAACAGTTTAATAAAAATTCCCTCTAGAAAGAAAATCAATTTAAAATCAAAAGTTAATTATTTAATTATTAATTGCAAAATAAATCGTGATTAATTATTACATATGAATTATTTATATATAAACGATAGAAGAAAATAAATTGCATAATATTCTTCAACCACAAAACGCCTTTCTCGTTCGTTCATTTTTTTTGGATCCGTTCTGGATTCCATTTGGTTTCGGTTCTCGCTGAGTATGGTGAAATAGAAAGCTCTCACAATACATGCACAAAATGAGTCCGTGGTGATTGTAATTTCCATACTAATTTGAGCACACAAACGCAGTTTTGCGGATTCATGTTTGGATCCGTATACGGAGTCATCCGTACGTTGTTTACTACGTTCGCGGATCCAAAGCGGACTCGTTTGCTTGAAGGGGATATTTGAGGCAATGTCAATTTGAATGGCAATGAAAATTTATTTCCTGGGTGGGCCTTCTATTGCCAGGTAATTTCAGTTGTGAAATGTCAATGTAGAAATAAGAACCACAGTCAAGTGTTTTTTGCTCTTTAAAATCACTGTTTTTGACAATAAAAAAAAATTTAATTCACTCAATTTCTCTTATTTTCAACTTTAATTTCAAAACCAAGTACAATTCATTCAAAATCGCGGAGAAACCATTTTGAAAAAGGTGAAACGTCAAAATTTATTGCCTCAGCGATAGAAATCAATAATTGCCTTTCATCAGCCAAGCAATATTAGCCGTGTTTTTTTGCAAGCCCGGGGGGAATTGGATGAAAAAAACGACGTCGGTGCTAAACGATTAACATGTTAAATGCAACAACAAATAATCCCGGAGAATTCTCGGGGCTTAACTTAAGCGTACATTAAAACTGTGTTACCGGCATGAATTACATACATGTTATCGATAGTTTATATGAAAACTCCATGTTTTTTATTGTCATGGCGTCGCTAATTCCCGCTGTTGTTTTTTTCAACCAATTCCCCCCGGGCTTGCAAAAAAACACGCCTATTGTCATTTCCATTGCCTAAGCGTCTCCATTAGCAATATTCAAAGCAATGGCAATGAGCCAAGCAATTTATTTCCTCAAGTATTGCCAATGGAGCCGCTGGGTAATGTGAACATTAAGAAGGTCAACAAAACACACCTATTGTATGATTTTGAAAATTATGTTACATCAATTCTATTTCACAAAATTGTTGTATGAACGCTATCATACAACAATGTATGTGGTGTGAATCGACTGGAATATTCCAGTGAAAGTTCTGTTTCACAGAATTTTATCATACATTGCCTGTAATCAATGTATCATAAATTTACATATATTTCATACAACAAAAAAATTTGATGTACAAACTGAAAAAGGATCTTACAAACACGAAGGGAACCTAGTCTAACTTCTTAGACTCAGGACCAATGAAGAGTAATAAATATTTGTTGTAGTGGTGATAAAGATTGACTGCAATTAGTTGGATGTGCAATAAGTGCACCCAATCACTCTACCAGAAATTGAACGCATGTGGAAGGCATTCTAAATTTCTCAACGAAATAATGATCTTTCATGTTGAAATTCAATCGTTCGTAAGTTGTTCTTGGGCGTCTTGCAATGTTAATTCGAAGTTCTAAGAATTCATCCTCATCAAAAATTAAATCGGCATCATTAGGTATAGTCTAAGATCTGGCAGCAGATTTTTGGCGTGAAAGGAAACTTAACGATATTTATACGATATCCGATATCCATCCGAAAGTCCTCGACTCCCTGAATGCGAATATAGCTACGACAGATGTCTAAGTGGTCGCCAAATCCCCGACTATTTCTATTTTCGGAGAAGTTGCACTTTTGATGCACTTTTTCTCGGAAACGCTGCCACTGGCAGACTAATGTGTCAGTTATCTTATCACCTTCCCCAGGACAACATATGGTATAAATATCGTTTGGTTTCTTTTCACGCCAAAAATCTGCTGCGAGTTCTCGGTCTAATCTTTCACACTAGATATTCGTCACGAAATCTATGTATGATGAACTGAACTTAACAAAAAATTGCGTATTGACAAAGGCCTCACTAGTCAACTGATGAGTCCAAGTGAGATCGCCGGGACGAAACGCCAAATTTTTGTAGGACTAAAGACCGTTAAAAGCTATTTTGAAATCACATTTAATTTTGTTTAAAGTTGAAAAAACAATTAGAAAATAAATAAAAACAAAATAGAAAAAATGACATTAGTTAATCAGGGGTGAGCAAATTATAATTTTGCCTGAGCAAATTCAATTTTAAGTTGAGCAATTGTTTAAAACTATAATCAGCTCAAAATTCCATCTGGTTAAAAAGACATCGCGATTTAAGTATGGGTATGTAGGTTCAATTTCGTGTGTTTTAAGCAATTTCACCTAATTCGTAAAATGTTCGTTATCATGATATTTTTTTAAATCTTATTTATGGAAATATGTATGTGGAAATTGTATTGGATGTATGATTTTCAAAAAAAAAAAAAAGTACTTTATATTCATGGGATTTGAACATGTGTCGACTGACAACTCAGCCGGCTGATTTTTTTTTTTTTTTTTAATTCATTTTTATTTAATTCAAACTTATAACTATAAGCTAGACAAAAATTCATAAAACAAGCCTACTTATCAATAACTTACAACTAACTTACTGGCCCTAAACGGGCGCTCTAAGTTAAACTATATCATGACTTAATACTAATGCCTTTCGGCCCAAAAGCTAATTAGTTCTAAGGATTATTTAGTGGTTTTATTTTTCACCAAGAAAGATTTGAAAAAACTTGGTTTTATGATCATTTTTTTTAAATTTTATATAAAACTTACAAACTACCTAAAACTATAATAAAGCTAATTAAAACTACTTATATTACTACTTTTTTAAAACTATGTATTTAAAATTACTTAAACTACTTGAATGAATGAATGAATGAATTATTGTGGGGTGTATAGCACTGCGACCTATAGATCTTTTGTGCCCCCATTTAGAGCTGGATGAGGATTTCCATACTATAGCTCTTCCTCCAAACCTATTTCTCTAAGGAATTTAAGTATTTGGGGTATTCTCAGGGAGGATAGATTGCATTCCTCCACCTGGTAGCGTCCCAGGTGTTTCTTCCTTTGGTGAACGAGTGCATCGCAACTGCCTAATATGTGGTTTGGTGTTTCCTCTAGAATATTGCAGAATCTACATATGGCACTGTTTACTAGGCCTAGTATATTTAGGTGCCTTTTTAGTTTGCAATGGCCGGTGAGGAGGCCCCTTATGATTCTGAGGTTGTTCCTACTTAAACTGATGCAGTCATTAAAACGTTCTTGGTTATAATTCCCAAGTAGGAGTTTTGCTTGCCTCAGTTTGGGGAGTTCTTTCCAATTTTTGGATCTATTGGCCTCCTCTTCTTTTTTGATTTTGTCTTTGATGACATTTTCCCCTGAGCCACAATAGGGCTCTGGTCCCGTTAAGGTGGTCTTAGCTCCTATTTTTGCTAGGGAGTCTGCTTCTTCATTACCCTGAACACCAACGTGTCCAGGTACCCAATGAAGTGTGACCTTGTTGTTTTTGCCAAGTTCATTTAGCCTGCCTATGCATTCCCATACTATTTTGGAGTTGATGGAATAGGAGCTGAGTGCTTTGAGCGCTGCTTGGCTATCTGACATGATTGCGATGTCTTGGTTTCGGTAATTCCTTTCGAGGTTACGATCTGCACATTTACCTATGGCATTCACTTCGGCCTGGAAAATGCTAGTTGGCTGTCCCATCGGAATAGAAAGTTTGGTTCTTGGCCCAAAAATTCCTGCCCCCGTCCCTTCAGTCGTTCTCGATCCATCAGTGTACCACTTGATGGTATTCGCTTTGAGTGTGTAGTTTGTTGTTTCACCTACCCACCCTCTTTTGTTGCTTAGCTTCGTTTGGAAGTTTTTCTCGAAGTTATATGTTTTGATCATGCTATCTCTTGGGATGTCAATGAGGTTTGTTACTGCGGACTTTGGCAAGCTGTCTCTTGTGGTGAAACTTATACATTTTCCTGTCCCAGTTCCCTCTTTGGCAAATCTCATGATAGCTCCCTTTGCAGCACTTTGAATGACCTCGTGTAGAGGAGACAGATGAAGGACTACCTCCATAGCAGCTGTAGGGCAAGTTTTCATTGCTCCAGTGATGCATATACATGCGAGCCTTTGGATTTTATCTAGTGCTTTCCTAGTTGTTACTAATTCGGTTCTTTTGTGCCATGCAACTGCACCATAGGTAATGATGGGTCTTACCATCAAGGTGTACATCCATCTGAGGATGTTAGGTTTGCAACCCCATGATTTGCCTGCAAGTCTCTTGCATATCATTAGGGCCTTTATGGCTTTCCCGACTGTTATTTCTACGTGCTTGTTCCAGAGGAGCTTGCTATCTAGTGTAATTCCTAGATACTTTACCTCTCTCTGTGTTTTGATTTCTTCCCCAGCTAGTCGAATTGGCTTCATGCGCGGTAGAAGTCTCCTCTTGGTAAATGGTATAATCGTCGTCTTAGTAGGATTGATTGATAGTCCTACTGATAGACACCATTTCCTAGTTATTGTTAGTCCTCTTTGGATTATATCACAAATAGCAGTTTGGGGATATCGTCACCCTTGCACGTTGTTAGCTCGATACCCTTCCAAGCGCTCAATTTTGATACACTCTCTCTTAACCAACTCGCTGTGTCTGGTTCAGCACAGTGGATCAAGAGCAGACCTGTTCTGAAGTGTACGCCGTTGAACTTCAGCTTATGCTTCCAGCCGAGAGACACTTCCTCAATGATGGCTTCCTCAAGTGCCGTCAGCTCTTCGGCATTCAGGGTGGCCTGAGGGTACTCCCTCGGCAGAACAGCAACTCTGACGCTCAATGCCGCACTCGCATAAGAGAGCCTATTCTCAACAGGTTTTGTCTTCGCAGTGGTTGGACCTGCAGAAGATGTTACCGTTGTCCTGGGTTTCTTGGCTTCTTGCCTTTGGAGAGGAGTTATTTGACTACTTTTCCTCTTACCCTGGCCCAGGCTTGCAGTTTCACTTTTGAGTGCTTCTCTCCTGTCATCCATCTTCTTCCTGGCTTCCTGCGGGGACATCCCCTCTGCAAGGAATCGCAAGTACCACTTTGTGCCTGCTCCGCTTAGCCCTTTTCTCAGCGGGTCATCCAGAGCACCTGGTTTGCCCGGTTCTGGAAGCGGAAAAATTCTGCGACTTTGTCGGCTTTGTGGCTTCTTTGGTTGTTGTTGTTGTTTTCGCTGGAACACCTTTCGATGCTCCCGCTTTGTTGTTGTTTTGTTTTTGTTGTTTTTCTTCCAACTTGATGAAGTTTTCTACCTCTCGGTTGTGAAAAAAAGCTTCGATTATTTTGATGCCCGACCGGGATTCGAACTGGCGACCCTTCGCACAGCGTTCCGCCACCTCTACCACTGTGCTATTGCACTATTAAAAAATACCTTGGCTAAACTACTACTTTCGCACTCCGATACTAATTAAAAACACTGGGAAAGTCGATTAACGTACGCTCACCTCCACAGTTCAAGATCGACTGACTCAGCCGGCTGCTCTTCCAACGGGCTATACCTAATTCTATATTCAATGGTTTAAAGTTATATAAGAGTTACTTGTAGTATCTTACTAGTCCTTCGACTAAATTTTTAATTATTGATTTATTTATTAGCGGGGGATTTTTAAGTTAAAATTTTGGCTGAGCAAATTAAATTGCGAGATGAGCAATTATTTAAGCCTGTTTCCATTATGAAATGTTACTTGGTTACAGAGATATTGGCATCTGAAGTTTCCATACAAAGTGCAATTTCTTTATATTTTTTAAAAAACAACAAATGAAGTGAACAATTAATTGCATAAAAATGATGAGCATTTAGAGATACATCGCCTGGCATTTTTTTCTTACGAAAATCGAAAGTTCGCGGGCTGACTTCGACGTGGTCTATAATGCTGCCTCTGATTCATGTTTAATTCGGTCTACAACATGACGTTCTTTCATTTTCGAAGAAAAGCCATCATGTGGCAAATAGATTTACTAAAAATTCGAAATATTTGAAAATAACGACTATTTATTGGAAAAAAGACCTTTAAAAAATGTGTTATTTCTAACAAAATTTAAGTTTTTGTGCTAGTTTTTTTTAGTGAATTTATCATTCTATATTCATATTTATGTCATTATGAGAAAGTTTTGGGTTATATGGTTAATTTCTTCTTATTCAAAAACACAAATAAAGAATAGAAAATTTGTCACTTTCCAAAAGAAAATATTTAAAAAAACGACGAAATTCAAAAATCGGTCCGGAAGATATTGAAGCCCTAATCACTACCTTTAAAATGATATACATTTTGTATTTATGTACTCCTCTCCTGTTTTCGAATCGTTGGGAATCCATTTGGCAGTTTGCGTGATTTTTACAAAATCCCTCACTGGATTTTTGAAATAAAAAAAAAACAAGATCCAAAATCAAAAATAAAGCAAGACCATTTTGAAGCGAAAACGTCATTCTTTCATATGCAATTTAAATTTTGGCATTACATGGTCCCATGGCTGAGATCCTTGGGAATACATTTTGCCAATTTTCAATATTCCTCAAAAATTCGTCCGGAGGCCTTTTAAGTCGGTTCTCTAGATAACATACGTACTCTATGCATGTTGAATACATTTGTAGTTCGAGCATTTGTCAGTTCGAGCATTTTGATTTTCGTGCATGTGGTTTTCCTACGTCTGTCATTCGATCATTTTGTTTTCGTACTTGTGTTACAGTTTCAAATGGAAGGTTTGGAAACCTAACTGCGACTGTGTAAAAAGTCAGCGGTGATAAGAAGTGAGATCTTAAAGTGGGCACGCTAAGTTCTTACAAAAGATGCCACAGAACTTCAATTTAATTTTCTACATGACCGGTCCGGCTGTATCATCCACATTAATAAAAAATAGTTATTCTACCTTTATTCCACGAGTTTACGTAACAAAGGAATAAGAGTTAAGCCATTGGTTAAAAATTTCCATTAATAAAACCAAAAAGTTCGTGGAATAGTAAAGTGACGTTTACCAGAAATCACTTAAGGAAATCTACTACAATAAATAAGATGCCTGTTTGGTAACTTGAAATTTTCCCCAAATTTCGCAAACTTGGGTTTTTTTCGTATGGGTTTCGACAGCAAATTGTGATAATTTGTACAAAAAAAAACACACAACTAAGAATTTTCTTGTAAAATATTTCTTTCAAAATTATCATTTTTAAATTGTTTGTGTTGTGTCTGTTTTCTGTTTTCTGTTTTGTTTTTATTTATTTAAATGCAATGTATCTGATGGAAGGAATAACTTGCAAACCGAAAGAAATATGACCACCTCTTGGGTCCCCATTTAGGTCATCTTCAACAACCGCAATGAGTTTCCTCATATTTTCCTTATATACATATATCTACCTGAAATCCTCCTCACTTAGCACTTCTATTAGATCATAAATATTTTTGTAGTTTTCTTTTTCTGGTGGTTGATGGCTGATTGTCCAATAATTAGAAATGGTTTAAAAATTCGATAAATTTAGCAGACAATATTATTCTTATTCAAAATTAAATTAGCAATCTTCACTTGGGGATTTTTTTTTTTGGAATAAATTTGACACATCTGGTTCGTATTCCTTCGCTAAACCACCTTCTTCGGTGGTTTAACTTAGTACACGTCACTTAGTAGAAATTTTCTTATTTTGCACTAAGTCCACTGAATAAGACTTCAACCAAATGGCTAATGGTCGCCTGCATAGAGAGAGGATTACAGGTCCTTTGAAGGGCAATTTTGAAATCAACAAAATTGATTATTATAGAAAATTTATTTGCGTTGAAAACTTACCTTGTTGAGGAGTAGTTACTTATTCCAAATAGAGGAAAAGATGACATTAGAAAAGAGTATACCCAACCTGCCGTCATTATGTATACTGCTGGTTTTTCCTTAATTCTTTTATTCAGATATAGTGCATGTGTTATTGCCAACCACCGTTCTATTGTTATTATTGTCAGTACATAAACGGAAAGATGGCTCGCAAAAACTGTTAAAAAGCCTGCAATCTTGCAGCCAGCACCTGGAAGTACATAAAATACAAATTTGAAAATTTCTCTATTAATGTACGTAGATAAGACCCTGTTTAGACTGTGACTGGTTCAGTACGTAGTGACGGCAGTTTGTAGGTAAAATCGGTGAGGTTGAAAGGGAGGCGAAAGTCAGGAAGAAAACATAAAGATTGGAGTGAGTAGTCATGTTTCATATCCAAAATTTTCCCTTTAATAGGTACCATTTTTTTTCCCTTTTGGCTTGTTCGTTGAAGTGTAAGGTAGATGAGAATAAAAATTAGGAATGTGTATTTGGTCAATAGTAGACGCAAATGCTTATTGAGATAGCAAAGATGTTGATGCAGATTTAATTCCTGAAATTGCAATTTATGCCATATTTTGCAACTGTTTATTTATTTAATATTCAGGGTTCATGGTGCCCACAATAAAAATATTTTAATTCACAGATATTCAATCAGAGTTCAGCGGTAGACATGACTGAAAAATTTCGAGTGTAGACACGACCTGAGCAGTCATAATCTAAACAGGTCTAAAGCAATAAATCTGCCCCAATAGTATTAACACATAATTCGTCGGCTGATTTCTATGTTGTCCAATGTACATTTTTCAAATTGTTTGGAAATCGATTTTTAAAGTTCAGGTTCAATGTTTTTGTTTAACCAACCAGATTTTGGTTCTAAAGTAATTTTTTTTATGAAAGCTCAAACAATTTTATATTTAATGACTAAAATATTTTTTTACCTAATGTTTCCAAGAATTAATTAAAAACTAAAATGTGTTGTGACCCGAGAGCCACAACTATTCTCAAACCCCAAATAAATCTTTCATCACCATTCATTAGGAAACAATTCCCATCGAACAGGCACCCAACCAATGAACCATGAAATAAAACACCGACCAAGCATAATTTCAATTTCATTCTTACTATGGAACAATACTTTGCTTATGCACGTCATAATGACTAACGCCATATGCGCGTCTCTGTTGTAGCGAATGCAGAAATGTAAACAAACAACTGCAATACAATAGAGTATGTCAAGTGCAATGTGCAATATGAAACCTACGATCAGCATAAAGGTTTATGTATGTTCTATGTAACGATGAATGAAGAATTGTGACCACGGTGTGTGGCCTGGTTCTGGTGAACTCGATTAGAGTGACCTGGCTTTGGCGAGGGCAAGTGACCTGGTTTGATTTTGGTGATGGTAAATAATGATATGAAAACTAATAAATAGAGAACCAAATGGGAAGAAGGGCAGAGTTGATATTCATAAGTCGAAAGATAAGGTCGCAGCCAAGCATAGAGACAGCGGGCCTTATTCTTAAAAGAAATAAACAAAAAAATAAAGAATATCTTGAGCAAATAAGTATTTGTTTTTATTTATAAAATTTATAAAACTCTCCGGTTCTACTCTTCCCGTCCATACGGAAGCACGGTAGAAACTGAACATTGGTGGCAGCGGTGGGATAAACTCAAAATCCCCTACCAAGAACAAGACTGTGACTCTTGATGCGTTCTGGGGCTATACACCGGAAAACAATTTTTTTTGTGTAATTACAAAAAGTGAAAACAAAAAGTCCTAAAGATTTAGGCAGTGAAAAAAAATCCTATTAAAATAAGACCTTGCGAATTCCCAAGCGGACGCCTGAGGCAAAAATTAGGTAGTGAAAAGACCAGGTTGTAATTTGCAACTTTAGCCTGCCTGGCAAGTGAAAACGCAGAAAAACAACAGGAAAAAACAGCAGTTGAAGCTATTATAATAAAAACACATTAGCAACAACCTCAACAACATCAACAACGTCAACAACGGAAGCAGCTATTATAATAAGTAAGAATAATAATAAGCTATTATAATAAGTAAGAATTTTTTTTATTATACACGGAAAAACAGAAACACATTAGCTTTTGTAAAATTTTCATTGAAATCCTTCAAGTTAGACATTCCTCTTCCTTTTTATTTGTCCTTTTTCTTTTTCTCTCTCTCGAAAAATCAAAATAAAAGTGTTCAAAATTACTACCCGCAACCAAAAACTTAAAGTTAGTCTTTTTGAACACCTACCTTTTCATTCGCTTCCCGAAATGACGGAGTACAAAATGAGCCTTAAAGACATAATAAACATTGTCCCGACATTCAATGGGAAATCAGAAAATCTCACCAAATTCCTAGCCTGCGGTGACATTCTGTTTAAATCGGTAAAAGCGGATGAGCACAAACTATTCCTCAGTATAGTGAAAACTAGACTTGAAGGACCAGCGTTTGAACTCATCCAATTCCGAACCGTGGAAAAGTGGGAGGAACTTTGCTTATTATTAAAAAAGGAATATTCCATAGTAAAGTCTCGATCCTCAGCCCAAAATGAGTTGATTTCAGCTCGGCAACAAGGAAAGGAGACTCTTAAGGAGTTCGGTGACCGTGTGGGTCAACTATTAAACGTGTTAAATTCTGCAACCTATGCCAGCTCCACAGAAGAGGCAGTTAGAAAGTTTCTTTTCAAAGAAAATGACAAACTCGCCATTCAAACTTTTGAGGATGGCATCCGAAACCAAAACCTGAGGTTTATGGTTCAGGCACACGGGGAAACCGATTTGAAAAAATCGATCCTATATGCAGAAGAGCACTCCAATCGACTAGAACGAGTTAGCCCTTCCACAAGTTCAAATCTGAATCGAAATCAACAATATACAAGTTTCTCACCTTCGACACGTCCAACTTGTCAATTTTGTAATAAAATTGGTCATTCCAGTGCGAATTGCTATAGCAATCCGAACAGGAATACTAATTCTCCAAACCAATCAACACACATAAAAAAAGAAGTACTACGCCTCACTTGTGGGTATTGCAAAAAACCCAACCATCGAGAAGCGGATTGTAGATTAAAACGATCCGAATTAAATCGAAATAACTCAAACCCATTTAGGGATAACTCCCAGAATACAAATAATAACAACCAACGTCAGACAATATAATACTAGACCAGGATATAGGAATTGGAGTTCTGGTGAAGATTTTTATCCCAACAATTCGGGAAACGACTCGGGAGGAAGAGATGGGTCATCCATCCCGACTAGATTCGAATGTCGACCCGCAACAATAGACACAAAAAGCCTAACTGTTTCGCTTTGTCCAGAGTTTCATGAGCCGGTAATACCAATTCAATTCCAGCCATCAAACAAAACCTACTCCACTTTCCTAATAGACACTGGAGCGGAAATAAGTTTGTATAAAAACAAACTTGGGGCAAATGAGAACCCAGAAAAAAAATGTGCTATATCCCCAATTTCTGGTGATTCAGTTTTTACACTGGGAGAAATAGCAGGCTCCTTTATAATTGATCAAGAACATAATCTTTCATTAAAACACCCTTTTCAGCTCCTTACCACACGTATAAATTTAACGTATGATGGTATTCTAGGGAACGATTTCCTTAGTAAATACAAATGTAAAGTAAACTACAAAAAACAAGCTTTAGAAATAAATGAAATTAATTTTAATAAGAATGTTGGTGACTCTGTAATCAAAGAAAATATTCAAAAAGCTATCCCTCACGAGGTGATGCCTACGGGCTATGACTTTGACATTGAAGGTAGTGGCATTGAAACCACAAGTGATACCTCCAATTCAAATAAGCTTAAAAAGGATACTGACTCTGATAGCAAAGAATCACCTTCATCTTCAAACAAACAAATGGTATAAATAAATGCCGATGCATTAAATAAGACTACATCAGGAAATGGCGTAGCAGGTAAGACTTTAGAAAACAACAGCCAAAAGAGCAAAGAAACTAAAGCAGTTATAAATATGGGTAAGACTTTAGAAAACAACAGCCAAAAGAGCAAAGAAACTAAAGCAGTTATAAATATGGGTAAGACTTTAGAAAACGACAGCCAAAAGAGCAAGGAAACTAAAACAGTAACCGATAAGAATGCGGAAATTCGCATGACCGCATTAAACAAAAATTCTAGTGATAACAATTTTCATCTTACTCTTCCACCTCGAAGTCAGCAAATGATCGAAATTCCATTTGAAAAAGGTAACAAAAAACTTGAGGACATTGTGATTGAAAAGAAACAAATCTGTCCAGGAGTATATGTAGGCGAGTCAGCAGTAAGACCCACAAATAACAAAATTAAAATGAAATATGAATACACTTGAAACAGAGAAAATAATTAACATTAATAATTTAAATTTAAATTTTGATAGCTTAGATCAATACGATGAGTCGGATATGAAAGGTTTTAACAACAAAATTGAAAAACGCCTGGAAAAATTAGAATCCATGTTGGTATTAGACCATTGCAATACAGAAGAAAAAGAATCCATACTCAAGATCTGTAGGGAATATAATGATTTGTTTTATGTTGAGGGAGATCATCTCACTAATACCGATTCAATGACACACAAGTTGTTACTGATGAGAACAAACCTCCTCTCTTTATTAAACCCTATCGACTTCCAGAAAGCCAAAAAGAAGAAATCCATAAACAGGTACAAGAAATGTTAGACGATGATATTGTACGACCAAGCTCGAGTCCCTGGAACTCACCCTTGCTACTTGTTCCCAAAAAGCCGGGTAACGATGGAAGCAAACGTTGGAGGGTAGTCGTCGATTTTAGGAAACTAAATGACCTAACTATCGGGGATGCTTACCCACTACCAAATATCAGCGATATATTTGATCAGTTGGGTAGAGCAAAATAATTTAGCACACTTGATCTGGCTAAAGGATTTCATCAAATCTTGATGGATACAGAGGATCGTTGCAAGACCGCATTTAGCACTCCATTCGGGCATTACGAATATAATCGTATGCCATTCGGTTTAAAGAATGCTCCTGCAACCTTCCAGCGTTTAATGAATACCGTTCTTACTGGTTTGCAAGGATTCGACTGTTTCGTCTACATGGATGACATAGTTCTTCATGGATACGATCTGAACGATCATAATTCCAGACTTAGAAAAATACTCGATCAACTGAGTATTCATAAACTAAAACTTCAACCTGAAAAATGTAATTTCCTTAGACATGAGCTAATGTACTTGGGACATCTTATCTCAGAAGATGGACTAAAACCAGACCCTGAAAAGCCGTCAGGACTTATCCTACACCAAAAAATACAAAAGGTATAAAATCTTTTCTTGGTTTTGTTGGCTATTACAGGAAGTTCATAGAGAATTTCTATACAATAGCAAAACCCCTTACGAAACTTCTAAAAAAAAATTGTGTTTTTAAATGGGATGCCTTCTGCGACGAAGCATTTAGAGAACTAAAAAATAAAATGATAAATCCCCCAGTACTAGCTTACCCCGACTTTAAGGAAGAATTCATTGTGACTACAGATGCTAGTGATGTTGGCATTGGAACTATTCAGTCCCAAGGTCCCATTGGACAGGACAAACCAATATCATTTGCAAGTAGAACCTTAAATGATACTGAAGTTAAGTATAACACAACCGAAAAAGAGTTACTTGCAATTGTTTATGCTATTCAACAATTTCGTCCTTATGTTTACGGAAGACATTTCACTATTTGTACCGACCACAAACCTCTACAGTGGCTATTTTCTCGAACTGACCCTATGTCCAGATTAGCAAGATGGAAAATTCTTTTATCTGAATACGATTATTCAATAAAACACAAACCAGGAAAAATAAATTTAAATGCTGACGCTTTAAGCAGAAATATAAGTACAGAAGAAAATCAAATCAAAGTCCTGGTGACAACTCGAAGCCAAACCAAAAATAAACCTAATCAAGACAGTTTGGAAATTTCTGAACAAGATAAAATAGAGGTTCTGTCACGTTTTTCGCTCCAAGAAGAAAAGGGATCGATTTTTGAAAACACAAAAATCAAAATTAAAGTGTTCGTATTACCAATAATCGATTCAACCGAAGAAGAATTTTTGCGAAATAAATTCCCAAACTTTATAAAACCTGACATAGGAAAAGTTTCCACATTTATTCACAACAACGTGAAAAATTTTATAACTACCTTACCTTTACCTATTAGAACGCCTAAAGACGCAGAAATTATTAATACATGTTTTACTTCTGTTAACGACCAAAGTCATAACGAACCAGCAATAGGATTTGCGCTACCCTGTATAGATAGCGAATCCAAAACAAAATTGAAAATCATAATTACGAACATATTTCAGAATCAATGCAAAGACATTTACATCTTTATAGATGAAAGAGTATTTCTAGACAATTTAGAATCCATAAAAACTGTGCTATATGACTTTCATGACTCCCCTCTAGGAGGCCACCAGGGTATAACAAGGACAATAAAGAAAATTAAAGAAAAATATTTCTGGCCAACTATGAACACGGATATAAAAAATTATATTCTTCAGTGTAAATCTTGTCAAACAAATAAATTAATACAGAATCCCAAAATACCCATGAAAATCACCACAACCAGTTCAGCACCATTTGAGAGAGTAGCATTGGATATTGTTGGACCACTACCTGTCAGCTATGAAAATCATAAGCATCTCCTTACGTTTCAGGATGACCTGACAAAGTTTACTGAGGCTATATCCTTAGAAAACGCAGAGGCATCTACAGTAGCTAAAGCGTTGGTGGAAAAAATCTTGTGTCGCTTCGGATTTCCTGAAGCTCTTCTTACAGATCAAGGCACAAATTTCTTGAGTCAACTATTTAAAGAAGTATGCAAGCTCCTAAAAATAAAAAAGATTCAAACAACACCATGCCATCCTCAGACAAATGGAGCGCTCGAACGCAGTCACCGCACATTGGCGGAGTATCTGAGACACTATGTAAATCGAGATCCCCTTTCATGGAATACATGGATCCCATATGCTATCTTTGTTTTTAATACAACCACACATAGTAGTACTGGTTACACGCCTCATGAATTATTGTACGGATATCCCGCTAGGATTCCTACAAACCTTACGAGAAATCCTCAGATATCCTACAATTATGACAATTACGCGAACGAACTGAAATCCCGGTTACAACATGGATACCAAATTGCTAAAGAAAAATTACTTCACAAAAAAGAAAACAGTAAGAAATACTACGACAAAAGTACTAAAACAAAGTCATTTAACGTAGGAGATATGGTTCTAGTAAAGAACCATACAAGAAAGAACAAATTCTCTTCACTCTGGGAAGGTCCTTTCGAGGTATGTAGAATAACTTCCGACGAAACAACAGAAATAAAAGTTCGGAATCGGACAAAAGTTGTTCATAACAATAATCTCAAATTTTTACGGACTAACTTCCTCAAAATTTAGAAAAAAAAAAAACTACTTCAATTTCAAACTACATCACATAACACCACACTTCAATAATTATATATAACTACGTCAATATTGAAGTTTCCAATTTTTCCGTATTTTTTCAAGATGGAATCCATCAACTACGAACCAGATTCCTATCGGTTGCTTTACAACACAGTAACCGATGTGGAGATCCCACTTTGAAAAGGGACAACAGAAATCGGCAGCAACGATTCCAATAAACTACGTATACCAACCGAACTTGTATCAAACATCCACGCGATGATTGAAGTAAGCCCCGATGATACGAGAATAACAATTACCGATTTGAAAGATTCAAAGGGTACATACATTAACGGGAATAAAATAACCGATCAGTGTGCCTTGGATGTCAAATTCGGGGATACTATTTGCTTCGGGGTTGAGAAAGAAAATTTCGACCTAACAGTTTGCCCGACTTACGTCGCGAGACGTAGGAGAAGGTACTCGCATATTCCAAACCCTTGGGTAAGAGAACCCCCACCTTATTCAAGAATTGTGTTGCCAAATGAAAAAAAGAAATAAAGTATATACATAATTAGTAAAAATATAGGTTTTAATTCAAAAACACAAAACTGCACAGTCATACAACTACACAGGAACACACATCCATACACACAAGGAAAACATATACATAAATAAACGTTACTATAGAAAACCATCCATTTTCTTTGGTATTATAGATCATGGGTCTCCTAATATTCATTCTACTGCCAGTATTGACCAGCGCCACTCTCAAGATAAGCCCAATTGGACAAAATCCGGGCATCTACTTTGAAGAGATAGGCAAAGTCGAACTTTATACGACCGAATGGAAACTTATAGCATACTACGACCTTACACTATTCAATGGAGCTCTCACACATGCAGACTACTTTGTAAACGAAATTACCAAACTGTGTAAGCAATTAGCAGGTATGTCGAATTTCGACCTTCTTTGTAAGAGTGCAGTAGCCGAAGTATCTCATTTAATGGATGACATAAAACTGAAGTTTAGCTTATTACAACCCAACTACAACCCAAGAACTAAAAGGGCATTAGTAAACGTTATAGGTACAATTAGCAAATCTTTGTTCGGAACATTGGACGAAGACGATGCTAAATACTACGATAAACAAATTGATAAACTTAAAAACAACGAAAACTACCTTTTAGATCTAGTGAAAAACCAAACCTTCATTATAGAAACGACAAGTAATATGTTCAACAAGTCAGAAACCACCATAGAGGCTCAGTTCATATCTATCGATTCCAAGATAGGAGATGTAAAAGAGGCGGTTGAAAAACTAATCAACCAAACCTCGGATCAATCCACTATCCACTGAAAATAGAATCTCTTACTTCACTCCTAACACTACTCATTATAAGGTACCAAAATACAATTTCTGATCTATTAGACATCGTCATAAACGCGAAAAATGGTGCACCTCATCCGACTATAATTACACCGGAACAACTGAGAAGTGTCCTACAAAAAATCAAACAGGAACTTCCTGTTGATTTTCAGTTACCATCGATAGTAAATGAAAACAATATTTTACCACTTTATGAAATAAGTACTATGAGTGCAGTGATAAGAAAAGAAAAAGTAATATACGAGTTCAAAATACCTCTTCCTTTTAGGGAAAATTTCCAATTATTTAAAATCATACCCCTTCCAACACGTTTTCACAACAATCTTATATTTATTCAACCTACTTCTAAATACCTCCTTATAGATTATAAGAAAGAACATTATTATAACTTAGAATCCGAAGATCTAAGTCACTGCAAAACCATCAACAACAATTTCTTATGTGAAATGACACATCCTATTTTTAACACAAATACAAACAACCCCCAATGTGAAATCCAACTTCTACAAAGAGTACAATCATTTCCAACCTCCTGTGAAATCAAAGAATCAAATATTTCCACAATTTGGATACAAACTTCCAAACCAGATACATGGTTATTCTCCTCTGTAAATAAATATATAGTTGACGAAATATGTCGAGATTCTGTTATTACACATACACTGGAAGGAACAGCTTCTCTTGAACTAACAGGGAATTGCTTGCTTAAATCCCAAGATCTCACGATATGGGCTAAAAACGAAAAAGCTACTTTTATTTATAACTCCTTTATTCCAGCTTTAAATATTTCCGATGTAGAAGACAATTTTCCGAAAAATATAATTAAACCCGAAAACAAAATAACATTCGTTAAGTACTCTAGCCGAGACGAACTGAAACTCCTCTCTAAACAAATTAATTTCCAAAAACTTAAAGAACAATCACCATTTCTATCAATTGATAAACACGACCTACACCATTATACGTTAATATACTTCATCTTTATAATTCTTATAACCTCCATTTGTTACAAAAGATACCAAACTTATATAGTAAAACACGATTACGAGAAAGAGTTAAAGAGGAAGAAAATTGTACAGGTAGCCCAAGATAGCAATGAAAAACCAATTTTTGTATTAAGTAATTAACAATTGGACTCAATGAAAATTAAGTAAAAAAAAAAAAAAAAAAAAAAATATAAATAATAACAAATTTAAGTGACCTATAGAAAAAAAAAAAAGAAAAGGCATTAAATAACAATGTAAGTAAAAAAGTGTACACATGTATGTACAAATTCGATGACTAGGCTAAGAATTTTCTTTTTTTTATTTTAAGATTTAATAACAAAAAATAAATATTTAATGGGTTACATTTGCATATAAATAAAAAAAAATATATATACAAAAAAAATAATAAAATATGATCTTATAATACTTATAGGTAATCATAAAACAGTAAGAACAATGCTTATAGCATTACAAAAGAAAAATTATGTCTGAAAAATTATTATTGAAAATTTACTTATAAAAAAAAAAAAAAAAAAAAAAAAAAATATATATATATAATAAGGTGTAAAAAAAAAATATATATATAAATAAATCATTGTCAATTATAAATAAAAAAAAGGAAATAAAGGGAAAATATACATAAATTGTCATAAAAAAAAAAAAAAAAAGTAAAACTTTGACTTCTTCGCACTTGGTTCAACTCTACGCGTTTCTGCGAAAATTCATAACCTCTTTTCTTAGGCTACGAATTTTCTTTTTTCAAGAGGGGGAGGATGTTGTGACCCGAGAGCCACAACTATTCTCAAACCCCAAATAAATCTTTCATCACCATTCATTAGGAAACAATTCCCATCGAACAGGCACCCAACCAATGAACCATGAAATAAAACACCGACCAAGCATAATTTCAATTTCATTCTTACTATGGAACAATACTTTGCTTATGCACGTCATAATGACTAACGCCATATGCGCGTCTCTGTTGTAGCGAATGTAGAAATGTAAACAAACAACTGCAATACAATAGAGTATGTCAAGTGCAATGTGCAATATGAAACCTACGATCAGCATAAAGGTTTATGTATGTTCTATGTAACGATGAATGAAGAATTGTGACCACGGTGTGTGGCCTGGTTCTGGTGAACTCGATTAGAGTGACCTGGCTTTGGCGAGGGCAAGTGACCTGGTTTGATTTTGGTGATGGTAAATAATGATATGAAAACTAATAAATAGAAAACCAAATGGGAAGAAGGGCAGAGTTGATATTCATAAGTCGAAAGATAAGGTCGCAGCCAAGCATAGAGACAGCGGGCCTTATTCTTAAAAGAAATAAACAAAAAAATAAAGAATATCTTGAGCAAATAAGTATTTGTTTTTATTTATAAAATTTATAAAACTCTCCGGTTCTACTCTTCCCGTCCATACGGAAGCACGGTAGAAACTTAACAAATGTATCATCATGTTATTTTTGATATTTGACAATGATGTATGTAATGAGTAAAAGTTAGTTCAAATATTGGAAATTGAACAAAACAAAACTATTTTCGAAAAGATAGAACATAAAGAAAAAAACTGGAAAAAAGGAGGTAATTATTGGTAATATTGGACAAAAAACTAGAGCTCCCTATTACACGGATATTTAAAAACACAGATACACGTGTTCTTATAATATCCGGATTTGAATCCGTGTATTTCGTGTATCCGTGCATCCGTGCGTCCGTGTGTCCGTGTATCCGTGTATCCGTGTATCCGTGTATCCGAAGATCCGTGTATTTTAAATAATCCAATCATCACTGGAGAGGGTCAAATTTATTGGATTTTTTTGATAAAAATACGACAACGACTTGGTAGTCGTATCTGTCAGTGGATTTAAATTTAGAATTATTAAATTTTTTCTTTAAAAATCGATTTTTTTTGGAAAATCAAAAAAATAAAAATCTGTAATATCCATTAACGCTCAAAAATTTTGAGGTTGTAAACCCACCCTTTGAAAAGATAAAAATCAAAAACCATTCCGTGTAATAAAGATCCGTGTATGCTTAATATCCGGATACACGGATATTGGATATAAAAGCAAGAAGGACAGATTCTTCCAATGAGAAAAGTATATTCAATAATACATTTACAAAATATAGGATTCAAAACAGAGTTTGGCAAAAGTTTCATTGTCGGTGATAAAATATATGATACGAAAATACAAAACTAACGCAGAAATCTTACATTTTAAAAAACAATTTGTGTACTCCTTCACAAAGCAACTGCGCCAGCAGGAACAAATAAGGCTTCATAAATATATGTAGTTTTGGAATATTTTTGTTCATATTATTAAGGATGCCAGTTATAGCTTTCATTGGTAACGATCATTGAAAATTTTAATTTTTAATTTTGAGGCACTTAAAAAGTGAAATCAGTAATTATTTTGATTCCAATAAAAAGTTGATGATTCAATTATTATTTAGAGTCAAAAAAATATTTTATTTGGGCCAAGCCTTTCACATGAAATGAATTTCTTTATTTCAATGATTGAACTACCTTATCATTGATCATTTAAATCTTAGAAATCGTTTTATGTGAAAGGTTTGATTGGTTTTGTAATTGACAAAATATCTCTTTTCTGATATCGAATCTGTCAACAATCTCTAAAAGGCACCGAAACGCAATACCATTTTTTATCCCAATATTGGATAAAAGCATAGATCTTAATTTCAAGTCATTTATACGAAAACAAAATAAATTCGAGACAATGATTGCCATTTTGTTTTGTTTCACACAAAATTGTTCTATTCGACTCGGATAATTTGACGTTTCCATACAAACTATGGATAGCTAATGATAATTAGCGCCGGTAATACAGTTTTTATCGGGACTTAAGTTAAGTCCCGAAAATTATCTGAACTTAGCTAAGTCCATATGGACTAAAGTTGTTATATTTACGTGTAAGGCTAAGTACAGACGATTCGGGTCTTACAATATTGTCAGATCTGTCAGTGAAAAAACTGTTCCAAATGTCTTTCAATCGTCTGAACACACAATTTTGTCTGACAATATTGTCAGAAACGTCATTGTCAGACAACAATCTAACAAAAAATTGTCAGGTATCTTACAATCGTCTGAACACACAATTTTTATCATTGTCAGTCGATTAGGACATTGTCAGACTCATTGGTCATTGTCAGATGTTTTAATTGAAAACATCTTACAATTGCTGACAATTTGGAAATGGAAAAATTAATGTATGCATTGTAGTTAGGTAAAAGTCCCAAAACAATTACCTACACACATTTAATTTTTTCCTTTCTTTTCCTATTGAAAAATTCACAAAACGGAATGAAATGCCACTGCCTGTGTACACTTCACTCAATAAATTGGTCTGTTTGGTAACGTGAAATTTCTTGCGAATTTGCACAAATTTTCACAAAATTTCACAATTTGCTGTCAAAACCCATAGAAAAAAACGCAGTTTTTGGGAAATTTTTTGGAAAAAAGTTACCAAACAGGCATACTATGCCTGTATAGTATATTAAATTCCTCTCTCTCTCTCTCTCTCTCTTTTTTGTGACTGAATTTTAATACTGAAGAGATAATATATATATATGCATACCTATCTCTTTTTTTCGATTTGTTTGTTTTATTTCTGTGTATTCGTTATCTTTTTCTTAAAACTACTGACGCCATATTCAAATTAAAACAGCCATTTACCCGTTAAAGTCGGATCTTGTGTTGTTTTTCCTAACACACAAAATAAGACCAGTGAGAAACGGCATTACAGGTACAAAAAGCAGAGATAATTCACTCTCCGGAACCAGAAGTACCTACCCTTGTTTGGTTGGACTTGTTTGATTAAGGCAATTTTTGTCTGGAGGAGACGATTAAAAAATAGTTTAACATATTTATTGAGTGAAGTGTTCACAAGCAGTGGCATTTCATTCCGTTTTGTGAATATTTCAATAGGAAAAGAAAGAAACGCAAATTAAATGTGTTTAGGTAATTGTTTTGGGACTTTTACCAAATTGTAATGGATACAGTTTTCCGAAGTTTTCTTCAATAATGAAATTTGTTCGAAATGTCAAACAAAATCTAGTTTATGTTTTGTGTGAACGATTCAAAGAGATTTCTTAATGTTGATGAAGAAATCCGAAATTTTGTGAAGACCATATAAAGGTGGATTTACATTCATCTTCATGCGAGTATTACAAATAAAAAGGATGTAAGATATAAAATTTAAATTTGTTGAAAAGAGAGAAAGGACCAATATGCAGAAATCTTCGTAAATGAAGATTAGAGGAAGTCCCATAATGCAGGTATGAAGACGAACATGCTCATTTTCGAAAACTGAAACAAGTCGTATGAGTTTTGTTCCATTTTTCAACATTTCTTGACCAATTTTATCGATGCGATGGTTACAAAACCTATAGTAAGTGTAGCATATATGGCCCACCATTCACTTTTTTTTTTAATAAAACGCCAAATTTAACTCGAATTTATATATTTTTTTTTAACATTTAAAGAAATTGTTTTCGCTTCAGTCTTTAATAATTTTAAACATAAAAAGTAACTTAACAAAAAGATATTAAACAAAAATTAAAGAAACCTCATTTCAGAATATAAAAAAACTGCTTCTAATATGGCCCACTTAGTTTCAAATATGGACCAGGGTGGTCAATCAAAATTGGGATGGGCCATATTATCAACAATACGACCTATTCACTTTTTTTTAATTTTTAACATACTCAATTAACTTCAATCAAAATTTTAATTTCACATTTTATAACATTAAATATAACACCACATATAATGTATTCTGAAGAAACTTATTTAATTTCCGCACATTTTAATTTAATGTATTTGATTTGAACTGGGAATGGACTCCCTACTTTGTTACATTCAGGAAATATTGCGGTGGGCCATATTACCAACGTGGGCCATATTTGCGACACTTACTCTATATGGGAAAATAAAATACAACTAGTTTTAATAATAATAGTAGTAATAATTATTAACTGTTCACACCCCGATTGCAAATATAAAGTCATTCTTCGAATTACTTGTCAAAGTTCAATATGCTTGAAGAAAGGTTTTTGTAAACTAGCATTGTGTCAATGTCGTAGACGGTTGTTTCATATTTTATTGAAATCCAAAAGAAAACATCGACATTAGTAAATACTTTCATTAGCAAAGCTATTTATTTCAATTGTTGTTAGTACCTAATTGGAACCATAAAAACAGGGACATTTTTAGATCCCTATTATCTGCAAAGAATCTGCGCAGTGTTATTTTAAGGAAACAGAACTTTTATTATCTCATATCTCAACGCCCGAGGTTTGAAGACTTTGTCAAGAATGTGGTGCTAAGTAGACGTGTGTGATTGATCAGCAAGATAAAATCGGGTTTTTAGCTGTTTTTATACACGCCAAGTTTACTATTCTTGTGAAAAATAATAAACAATTGTAAATTAAAGATTGGTTTTCACTTAAAAAGTCCAATCAGTTTCTAATACAAAAAAAAAAATAAGAAAATAAAAGCGCCAATTTTCTAACCCATAAATTTAAACATTAACTTGCCTTTGTTCGGCAATATATTATAACAACACAAACGTAAACACCAATTCACTGATGCCACAAATACCAAGACTTTTGATACATTATCACTCACACTCACAAAGAACATGTCAACATCCACAAAATACAAAGGAGAGATCATAGAGTACCTATATTATCTAGAGAACCGACTCGTACCCCCCTTGCCTGAAACAACCACAAATTTTATTTTAGCTCAATGAGAGAAAACTCTCTTAAATTCCCTGTCCGTGAATACGTGTGAATTGTTGATATAGCTTGAACCAAATCAGTTGGCCATTCTACTGCGCAGATCTCTTTAAATTTCTTTGCTCATCTCTTTAATTTTAAAAGATACACACAAATCACTGAAAAAAAGAAAAAAAAGATGTACATTCCAACGTTGTTGTCATAACCGCTGCTGCGATCATACTGAAGCACTAAGGAGGGTGAGTTTTGTTTATAGCTTCGCTCAGAGTAAATTAGAAATGGATTTCCAGCGATGGACTTTCCTTCATTGAGAGATGATCATGGAGTAATTTTTTTTCATAGCTTGATGTCTAAAAAAGTATTTCATCTCTGGTGGGATAAAAGAAAGAGATTTTTTAGGTGTAAACTTTACTTCGAAAAGTTAAGATTAAGAATTTTTGATTTTATTATTGGGACAAATTTAAGTGCACCTATAATAAAAAATAAATCTATTGCTTACACATAAAAAACTACCTGTGACATAGGATTAATTGATAAATAGTTAAGGGATTATTGTTTGTTTCTATGTTTTATGGTTTTATGATTTGTGGCTTAGGAACAGAGGATCAAGGCAAGAGTAGGCTCACGAAACACAACATTCAAAATATTAGATGTTCAAAAGTTAGCAGAAGAAGAATTTTCCAAAATAACGGCTGAGGATTGGCGAAAAGTGTGTGAAAAAGCCATAAGAACTGAGGAAGAATACTTTTCTCACGACCTGATGTGGGACACAATTTCGGATTCAATTATAATTAATCCAGGTGACGACTCTTCAACCGACTATGATAGCGATATTAGTTCTTAAAAATTTGGTATATTTAAATGAATAATTATTATTTAATTTATATTATTGTTATTTATGTTATTTTATTATTTTGTTTTATATTTATTTCTGAAATACAAATATATAATAATTATTTTAAATTAAAATAAATTAATGTTAATTATTCCTTACTTGCGGGTAAAAGTTATTAAAACCTAAGGAAATTTCATTCTTAAAAACTCGTAGGTAAAAATTATTCAAACTCGTAAACGCTGATCTATTAATGATTCCCCAAAACCCCACAGGTCATAACGCCATAAAACAAATATAAACACATCGCCCACGGATCCTCTGTTCCTAAGCCACAAATCATAAAACCATAAAACATAGAAACAAACAATAATCCCTTAACTATTTATCAATTAATCCTATGTCACAGGTAGTTTTTTATGTTTAACCCAATTGCGTTTTGCAAAATATTTCTTTTTTATAAGTGCGCTGAAATTATGCAAATAAAAAAAATTAAACTCATACATTCAATCTCATTTAAGATAAAAAAAAAACAAAGTTGAGTTAGGCACTGTAGAATTCAAGGAAAAATCTGGACTCATTAAATATCTTGCGTGCCATTTTTGTTCTCTTAAATCCTCTCTCTGCGCAACCGACCGTTGGCCAACTGAATTGGTTCAAGCTATACAACAACAATTGGTGCCAGTAGCTCAAAAAGTTGAAGAATTGAAAAACACCCGATTTGCGATCATTTAAATGCTTATATCTTTGGATCCAAAGGTCGGTTTTTCAAAATTTAAAATTCAAATTAAAGCCAGAATGACATTCGAGTACCAACTATAAAAAAATTTTCAAAACCGTTAAAAATTTCTTACTAAAAAAATATAATTAATTTTTGGAGAATAATTTTCATCGAGGCAAACGTAACGAAGAAGAGGAATACACAAGAAAAAAAAGAAAAAAAAGTTTGCTACTAAGAATATACTGGTTGGAGAGAGATAGTAATTCTAAAGACGGTGGAGTGTGTGCAACAAAACAGCATAACCTTAGCAAATTGGGTTTTGAAAAAATTTGCTATACATGCACGTTTGTGGTAGGTATTTTTCATTCATTATTTGTTAAGGTGCCTTCATATGGATAGTTTGGTTGGCTGATAACTTTTATTATAATAGTCGGATCGTTAAGGTTGAGGTCTTAAAATTCAGGTTGAATATCAGGCTACATTTTTTTTACAAAATCATTGCAGAGTAACATAAAAGTATGTTTACAATAGAATATGTGTAAGATAGGTACAATATATTATTAATTATCATTAATCATTAATTTTGTCTATTAAGGTACCTAGCCATTTTTTTTTCTTTCTTTTACAATCTTTAAAGCTATTGACTATAGTTAATAATCTATTGTATCTTACACATACTGTATATGTATAGTAAACATACTTTTATGTTACTCTGCAATGATTTTGTAAAAAATATGTAGCCTGATATTCAACCTGAATTCTTAAACAAAATTAATGATTAGTGACAATTAATAATATATTGTACCTATCTTACACATATTGTATTGTAAACATACTCTTATGTTACTCTCCAATGATTTTGTAAAAAAAATATAGCCTGATATTCAACCCGAATTTTAAGACCTCAACCTTAACGATCTGACTATTAGAACAAAAGTTATCAGCCAACCAAACTAAGCATTTGAAGGCACCTTAACAAATAATGAATGAAAAATACCTACCACAAACGTGCATACCTACATACATATGTATTATGTATAGCAAATTTTTTCCCGATGCGAACCCAATTTGCCAAGGTTATGCTGTTTTGTTTCACGCACTCCACCGTCTTTAGAATTACTATTTCCCTCCAACCAGTATATTCTTAGTAGCAAACTTTTTTTAATTTTTTTTCTTGTGTATTCCTCTTCTTCGTTACGTTTGCCTCGATGAAAATTATTTTCCAAAAATTAATTAAATGTTTTTAGTATAAAATTTTTAACGGTTTTGAATTTTTTCTTATAGCTGGTACTCGACTATCATTCTGACTTTAATTTGAATTTTAAATTTTGAAAATCCGACCATTGGATCCAAAGATATAAGCTTTTAAGTGACCGCAAATCGGGTGTTTTTCAATTTTAGCAAAAATTGAGCAATTCCAACTGAAACACGTCGGTTGGCAATGAACAACAACCCCATTTTTTTTCAATTTTTCCGAGATTTTTTTTGCTTTCCTATTAAACTATTGTGAAGATCGTGTAGGGTGTACAGTTATGTATTATATATCAAATTAATTGTCTATCTTCCTAGTTGCGAATTTAAAAAAATCTAACTAATCCTATAAATGCAATAACTTAAGAGTTATGAGGTGATAAATAAAACAACAGAAATATGTCAATATCTTGGTTAAAAAAATTTCGAAAATTCTTAAAATTTTACAAATCAAGTAGATATACGATATCTATCATCTGTATAGTTTTGACTTTTGATTGATTTTTTAAAGCATTCGTAAAAAAGATAAAAATCAAAAAGTGGTAAACATTCATCCAAAAAATGCCTGTTTTGAAAAATAAACGATATTTCTTATAATTTATATTGATAAAGGGTTACAAAAAGAAATTTTACTAAAATTTAATTTCAATTTCCAATTTTTGAATTCAACGGCTTTATTTTTTGAATACTTAACGACCTTTTCTATTTATTTGAGCAAAACTGAGCAATATCCACAACAGTGTCATTGTGTTGGCGCGTTCCATTTAAAATGCATTAGGGCAACCAACACATGCTCACCCTTGTGGAGGAAATCTCTCAGTGCAGCTTGTAGGGTGAAAGAGAAAAGGCCCTGAAGTCGGTTCTCTAGATAATATATTTCTCTATGGGAGAGATGTGGAAGAGAATCCAAGATGCTCTTATGAAACAAACATCTCTTTTAACTCTAAAAATTGCTGAGTCTGAAGAGAGGATAACAAACAAAATTGTAGCTGACTTTAACGCACTCAACAGCACAATTAATGACGTCAAAAATAGATTGTCTGCACTCGAATCAAAATTTCCCGACATTGAATTATTAAAAAATGAAAACATTGCGCTTAAGAAAAAGCTACAACAACATGAGACTTCACTTAAGGAAATTAACAACCGCTTTGAATTAAACGAAGAAAAGCAGCACTTATTGGAAACGATGAACGATGCCCTTCTGCACGGCGGCGCGGCGTTCCTCTGTTGCAAACCGAAAACTTACACTTGATTTTTAATAACTTGTGGCACTTCATAGATTTAACGACACCACAGCTAAAAAATATTTTTCGGCTCCGATCCAAAAACACAGTAATTAATCCACTGATCATGATTAAGTTTTTATCTCCGACCGACAAGAGTTCTTTTCTGCGTGCGATTGCTAACTACAGGAAAACTAATAAACAACAACTACGCCTTGGTGACCTTGATTTCAGCTCTGATGACTGTAGTGAAACTCTCGTTTATGCTCATGAATCCCTCACAGTAAAAAATAGATGCCTCTTACAGCTTGCTCTAAAATCGAAACGAAACGACCAGTTATCTTCTGTTTTCACTATGCGCCGGCTTGTTTATGTTAGGAAGCACAACAACAAGAATTCCATGTTAATGAAAAATGCTGAAGACCTAAACAATTGCATTGCGCCGATATCACCGATGACAACAACAAAATCAACTACCGCATATGACTGATGGTTTCTCTTTGAAAACAATTAATATTAAGTTTTTTTTTCATATATATACCTACATTACAATTATTATTTACATACTAAATATTCTTTGCTTCTTTTTTTTTTCTTTCTCTTTTTTTCCTCATATTGTAATATCATTTTTTTCTATAAATTTTCTATATCTTTTTTTTTTTTATTTTTTTTATTAAACTCAACTTCTACTTTTACTATATAAATTTTTTCTATATCTTTTCTATATATTTTGTATTTCTTTTTAAAAATTAATCTTAAATCTTAATCTTAAATTTTTAATAAAATTACTTTCGGGTTTGTCATATTAATGCCCAGAGTTTGCGTCCTAAATTAGATGAAATTAAGTATGTTTCAAGGATCTGATATGGATGCTATATGTGTATCTGAAACGTGGTTTAGACCTGAGTTTAGTGATTGCATGTATCTGTTGAGTGGGTTTAAATTGTTTCGGTCAGATAGGTTTGGGCGCGGTGGGGGTTGTGTAGCAGTCTATGTACGTTGTGATTTGAATATAAGTTCATACGAGGATCTCCTTGTGGTAGTGAAATGGAATACATATTTGTAGAGATTACTTGCAACCAAAATAAATTATTACTCGGATCTATTTATCGACCCAAGCGCCACATTAATATTACTCCTTCAATTTCAGTAATAGATGAACTATCCTGTGTTTCACCCTTTATCATTATAGCTGGTGATCTAAACTGTAATGTTCTCGTAGATTCAAGCATTGCAAATTGTATGAAATCACTCAATCTCCTGCCTGTAAATGTTTCAACTCCAACTCACTTTACCATGTTAACAAGTACCATTCTTAACGTTTTTTTTTTTGATAGTGATTTTAATAAAGTACTTCCCTATGATCAACTATCAGTTCCCTGCTTTTCCCACCATGACCTTATTCACCTTACTTTTCAGTGTTTTCCAACTCGTTTGAATACTACTTTCAGTTTTAGAGATTTTAAATGTATTAATCGGAATCTTCTGGAAGAAGATGTCAGATCAGTCGAATGGTATCAAGTATACGGTATGTCATCTGTTGACAATCAAGTTAATTTCATTGAAAACAATATAACACATATTTTTACAATGTACATGTACCACTTAAAGAACGAAAATCGGGTAACATTGATCAAAAATGGTTTACTAATAAAGTTAAAGAATTAATCCTTCAGCGTGATCAAGCTTACAGGCGTTGGAAACGCTTTAGACTGAATGTGCTTTTTGATAGTTATAAAGTTCTTAGAAATAGGATTGTTTGCGAAATACGGAAATCAAAAAGAAAATTGTATGCCTCTCGAATAGATCCCTCGGTTGCTCAACATAAGCTATGAAAAAATATAAGAGAACTTGGAATTGGCAATTCAAGTAAAATTTCAACAAATATTGACTACAATGAGCTTAACCGAAAATTTTGAGGTAGCTCTGAAGTTTTTCGGGGTAATCACATGAAATTTCCACCAAACTTTGACGTTGGCGTTGAACCATACCATGGATTTAGCTTTTCTGCTATAGAAGAAGTCGATGTATTAGAAGCTTTACTATCTATTAGATCAAATTCTGTAGGATTAGATGAATTGCACCCGCAATTCATAAAAATCATATTGCCATATTGCCTTTTCCTACCACCTGGAAACAATCTAAAATTATTCCAATTCCAAAAAAATTCAAGTAGTGATGAGTTAAGACCAATCTCTACATTAACTTTCTTTTCCAAAGTACTTGAAAAGGTCATGAATGCCCAAATACGGAAGTTTTTGATTGAAAAAGACATTTTATGTTTCTCTCAGTCCGGGTTTCGTCCCAAACATAGCTGCACCACGGCATTAATAAAAGTTATAGAAGATATTAGGCAATCCATTGATGATGGAAACATAACATACCTTACGCTTTTGGATTTTTCTAAAGCATTTGACACAGTCAATCATACTATTAATTCTAATAAACTTTTAAATCTATACAACTTTTCATCATCTGCTGTCAAACTTATTTATTCTTATTTGAATGGTAGATTTCAGGCAGTTGTTGTAAACAACAAGACATCCAATTTTCTCCCCGTTGGTATGGGTGTCCCTCAAGGATCGATCTTAAGCCCATTATTGTTTACTCTATATATAAATGAGCTACCTTCCCAAGTGATTTATTCTTCTTTACATATGGAAGCTGATGACGTTCAGCTATACAAATGTTGTCCTTTAGATCTAATCGAAAACGCTGCATATGAAGTGAATAAAGATCTCGATCTTATTTGTGAATGGTCAAGGAATAATGGATTGTGCTTAAATCCGACTAAATCAAAATATTTAACTATCGCTAGGCAAAATATTGATACATCATACTTTTCAAAAATACTTTTAAACGATGTACCCGCAGATTTCGTTGACACAGCTAAAAATTTGGGTATCACTTTTAACAAAACTCTTACCTAGGATAGGTAAGGTCTATGGTGGTCTTCGTACCCTTTGGACAACCCAATATATTACCCCAATCAAAACAAGGAAAATACTTGCAAAAACTTTGCTTATTCCCATTATTCTTTTTGGTTGCGAAATTTTTTCAAATTGTGATTATGAAAACAGACATAAGCTAAATGTAGTTTTTAATAGCGTTGCCCGTTACGTGTATGGTCTGCGACGGTATGACCACGTCTCACACTTTTCTAAAGCGTTATATGGCATCACTTTTCAGCATTTATTGAATTTTAGGACGTTGGCTCTATTGCATAATATAATGCAGACTCGGCAGCCATTATACCTTTTTAATCGAATTCCTTCTCGGTCTACAAGAACACTTGATCTTGCACCCGTTCGTTACTCTTTTGCTGTATCCAAACGACAATTTTTCGTTAACGTATTCCGGCTGTGGAATTCCCTCCCTAGATGTATCAGATTGATATCTGACACGAATCAGTACAGGCAGAGACTGTGGCGACATTTGGAGGCACTTGGATGAGAATTTTTGTATATTGATTATTTTATTATTATTTTTCAAAAATTTTATTTTTAACTATTTTTTTTTATTCTTTATTATTGTTAATTAATATTTTTACATACCTAAAATATTCACTTTTTTAATTAATATTTTGAAGTCATATGTATTAATTGATATCTGTCACTTAGTATTCAATTATGTATTATACACTCCATTGACCTATTATATAGTAAGTCAATGATACACTCAGTGTTATATACTGAAGCTTACACTAATTTATAAGATATTGTATCTTACAGTGTTAAGACTATTCCTTAAATAAATTGAAATTGAAATTACGTTTTGCAAATTCCTAAGGTCGCGCTTTATGACACGATATAGTAAAATATTTTATTATGACACGATATAGTAAAATATCGTAAAGTCGGTGAAAAGCCTGTCAAAAGCACGACCGTCCGAAGCGTGGTTGTGGTTTGGCCATTAATAGATTTTAAATACTAAAATACCAATTTTTGAATAAAAGAAAACATTTATTGTAAGATTATAGGCCTTTTTTATTCGCCATTTGTTGTTCGGCCGAATATTGTGAACTATTCGACCGAATACCGAATATCAAAAATATAGGCCGAATGCCGAATATTTGCGGCATCTCTAGTATATACTTTCATTAGCAAAACAAAGATTAATACAATTATTTTTAGTACCTAAATGAAACCATAAAAAACAGAGACATTTTTGGTTCCTTATTATCTGGGAAGAATTTGCGGGGTGTTATTTTAAGAAAACAGAACTTTTATTCTCTCATATAAGTAACTTCTCTCCGCCCGAGGTTTGAATCTACATCACGTTTTTCAAATTCCTAAGGTCGCGTTTTATGACACATGATGTCGTAAAATATCGTAAAGTCGGTGAAAATCCTGTCAAAAGCCCGACCGTCCGAAGAGTGGTTGTGGTTTGGCCATTAAGGAATAAAACTGCTCTTCTAGAGCTAGTGCGAAAGGTTGACCAGCAATAAACGTGGGGGTTTTAATTATATTTTCTCCACAATAAAAATTGTTTCGAGTTTAATTCATCTTTTTTGAGAAAGGAAATTTCAGTCAAAGTTGTCGGGTTTTATTGCGGATTATACAGAAGTTATCAAATAAAAAAGCACCCAGTTAGAATCTAATTACTGCTTAGGTTTTGAAAGAAATGCTAACAGCCTTCAAAAAACTCCAATATACAGTGCCATGCAAAATTATAACCGCACCCGAAAAAATGCATTTGACAGAAAACTCCAAACAATTAATACAGGGCCATTGCTATTTTTGATGTGCAAACATCTATACTGGCGGTAGGGTGAAAAAAAACGTATTGTATCTTGTGATCGTGATTGTGATTCTGTCATTGTGATTCACGTTACGTTACGTATGTTTACACATCTTAACCGTGAGTCCCGGCACTCACACTTTTTTTTATTTTATGGAGTTATTAAATAAGTTATTCTCTTTTTGGATTTGCAGAAATAAAAACTACTTAGTTTAGCATGCAAAAGTAAAACCGCACCATGTATAAACTGCAATTTCTTTGCAGTTTCATTTAGTTATGAGTTGTTTTTTGACGAGTAATGATGGCACGTGGTGCGCATTTAACGAATAAGGAAAAATTCAGGCTTTCCGCGAAGCTGGTTTTGGTAAATCGCGATCGTCAGGAAAATTTCGAGATCGGACCGTGTCATTAGAAATTTCTTACAAGATCCGGTATCTTATGGCACACATGTTCGACCTGGGCGTCCACAGAAACTCACAAGACGCGATTGAAGGCGAATAATAAACGCTTCGTCAAATTCCATGCACTCTTTGCCCGAAATTTGGAGTGAATTGGAGTTAGATATCTCAATTTCAACAATTTCAAGATCTATAAAACGAAGTGGGATAATTGTCGTAAGTAAAAGGTGTCGGCTCCACGTCTGACAGCATCCCACAAAGAAAAGCGACCTGAATTCGCTCGAAATAACAAGGATCGAAATTAGAAAACCATTTTCTTTCTTCTTCAAATGTTAAATGTTTAAATCTAATACAATAATTTTTTTTTAGATTATTTTTATTGACGAAAAGAAGTTTAATCTTGATGGGCCAGACTACAATGGATACTGGCATTTGATACGTACTACGAATTGTAGTCTATTAAAATAAGGTATGGAGAAAAATGGAGGCGGAAAAAGACAGCATACTTGAAGGCGCTTAGAAAAATGCTGATGCTCCAAATGCATTGGATAAACAAACGATACACCCGCAATTCATAAAAATCATATTGCCATATTGCATAAAATACATTACTCATGTTTTCAATACAATTTTAATGTCAGCGACTTTTCCTACCACCTGGAAACAATCTAAAATTATTCCAATTCCAAAAAAATTCAAGTAGTGATGAGTTAAGACCAATCGCTACATTACCTTTCTTTTCCAAAGTACTTGAAAAGGTCATGAATGCCCAAATACGGAAGTTTTTGATTGAAAAAGACATTTTATGTTTCTCTCAGTCCGGGTTTCGTCAAAAACATAGCTGCACCACGGCATTAATAAAAATTATAGAAGATATTAGGCAATCTATTGATGATGGAAACATAACATACCTTACGCTTTTGGATTTTTCTAAAGCATTTGACACAGTCAATCATACTATTAATTCTAATAAACTTTTAAATCTATACAACTTTTCGTCATCTGCTGTCAAACTTATTTATTCTTATTTGAATGGTAGATTTCAGGCAGTTGTTGTAAACAACAAGACATCCAATTTTCTCCCCGTTGGTATGGGTGTCCCTCAAGGATCGATCTTAAGCCCATTATTGTTTACTCTATATATAAATGAGCTACCTTCCCAAGTGATTTATTCTTCATTACATATGTAAGCTGATGACGTTCAGCTATACAAATGTTGTCCTTTAGGTCTTATCGAAAACGCTGCATATGAAGTGAATAAAGATCTCGATCTTATTTGTGAATGGTCAAGGAATAATGGATTGTGCTTAAATCCGACCAAATCAAAATATTTAACTATCGCTAGGCAAAATATTGATACATCATACTTTTCAAAAATACTTTTAAACGATGTACCCGCAGATTTCGTTGACACAGCTAAAAATTTGGGTATCACTTTTAACAAAACTCTTACCTAGGATAATCATATCAGATCAGCGCTAGGTAAGGTCTATGGTGGTCTTCGTACCCTTTGGACAACCCAATATATTACCCCAATCAAAACAAGGAAAATACTTGCAAAAACTTTGCTTATTCCCATTATTCTTTTTGGTTGCGAAATTTTTTCAAATTGTGATTATGAAAACAGACATAAGCTAAATGTAGTTTTTAATAGCGTTGCCCGTTACGTGTATGGTCAGCGACGGTATGACCACGTCTCACACTTTTCTAAAGCGTTATATGGCATCACTTTTCAGCATTTATTGAATTTTAGGACGTTGGCTCTATTGCATAATATAATGCAGACTCGGCAGCCATTATACCTTTTTAATCGAATTCCTTCTCGGTCTACAAGAACACTTGATCTTGCACCCGTTCGTTACTCTTTTGCTGTATCCAAACGACAATTTTTCGTTAACGTATTCTGGCTGTGGAATTCCCTCCCTAGATGTATCAGATTGATATCTGACACGAATCAGTACAGGCAGAGACTGTGGCGACATTTGGAGGCACTTGGATGAGAATTTTTGTATATTGATTATTTTATTATTATTTTTCAAAAATTTTATTTCTAACTATTTTTTTTTATTCTTTATTATTGTTAATTAATATTTTTACATACCTAAAATATTCACTTTTTTAATTAATATTTTGAAGTCATATGTATTAATTGATATCTGTCACTTAGTATTCAATTATGTATTATACACTCCATTGACCTATTATATATTAAGTCAATGATACACTCAGTGTTATATACTGAAGCTTACACTAATTTATAAGATATTGTATCTTACAGTGTTAAGACTATTCCTTAAATAAATTGAAATTGAAATTACGTTTTGCAAATTCCTAAGGTCGCGCTTTATGACACGATATAGTAAAATATCGTAAAGTCGGTGAAAAGCCTGTCAAAAGCACGACCGTCCGAAGCGTGGTTGTGGTTTGGCCATTAATAGATTTTAAATACTAAAATACCAATTTTTGAATAAAAGAAAACATTTATTGTAAGATTATAGGCCTTTTTTATTCGCCATTTGTTGTTCGGCCGAATATTGTGAACTATTCGACCGAATACCGAATATCAAAAATATAGGCCGAATGCCGAATATTTGCGGCATCTCTAGTATATACTTTCATTAGCAAAACAAAGATTAATACAATTATTTTTAGTACCTAAATGAAACCATAAAAAACAGAGACATTTTTGGTTCCTTATTATCTGGGAAGAATTTGCGGGGTGTTATTTTAAGAAAACAGAACTTTTATTCTCTCATATAAGTAACTTCTCTCCGCCCGAGGTTTGAATCTACATCACGTTTTTCAAATTACTAAGGTCGCGTTTTATGACACATGATGTCGTAAAATATCGTAAAGTCGGTGAAAATCCTGTCAAAAGCCAGACCGTCCGAAGAGTGGTTGTGGTTTGGCCATTAAGGAATAAAACTGCTCTTCTAGAGCTAGTGCGAAAGGTTGACCAGCAATAAACGTGGGGGTTTTAATTATATTTTCTCCACAATAAAAATTGTTTCGAGTTTAATTCATCTTTTTTGAGAAAGGAAATTTCAGTCAAAGTTGTCGGGTTTTATTGCGGATTATACAGAAGTTATCAAATAAAAAAGCACCCAGTTAGAATCTAATTACTGCTTAGGTTTTGAAAGAAATGCTAACAGTAGCCTTCAAAAAACTCCAATATACAGTGCCATGCAAAATTATAACCGCACCCGAAAAAATGCATTTGACAGAAAACTCCAAACAATTAATACAGGGCCATTGCTATTTTTGATGTGCAAACATCTATACTGGCGGTAGGGTGAAAAAAAACGTATTGTATCTTGTGATCGTGATTGTGATTCTGTCATTGTGATTCACGTTACGTTACGTATGTTTACACATCTTAACCGTGAGTCCCGGCACTCACACTTTTTTTTATTTTATGGAGTTATTAAATAAGTTATTCTCTTTTTGGATTTGCAGAAATAAAAACTACTTAGTTTAGCATGCAAAAGTAAAACCGCATTTAACGAATAAGGAAAAATTCAGGCTTTCCGCGAAGCTGGTTTTGGTAAATCGCGATCGTCAGGAAAATTTCGAGATCGGACCGTGTCATTAGAAATTTCTTACAAGATCCGGTATCTTATGGCACACATGTTCGACCTGGGCGTCCACAGAAACTCACAAGACGCGATTGAAGGCGAATAATAAACGCTTCGTCAAATTCCATGCACTCTTTGCCCGAAATTTGGAGTGAATTGGAGTTAGATATCTCAATTTCAACAATTTCAAGATCTATAAAACGAAGTGGGATAATTGTCGTAAGTAAAAGGTGTCGGCTCCACGTCTGACAGCATCCCACAAAGAAAAGCGACCTGAATTCGCTCGAAATAACAAGGATCGAAATTAGAAAACCATTTTCTTTCTTCTTCAAATGTTAAATGTTTAAATCTAATACAATAATTTTTTTTTAGATTATTTTTATTGACGAAAAGAAGTTTAATCTTGATGGGCCAGACTACAATGGATACTGGCATTTGATACGTACTACGAATTGTAGTCTATTAAAATAAGGTATGGAGAAAAATGGAGGCGGAAAAAGACAGCATACTTGAAGGCGCTTAGAAAAATGCTGATGCTCCAAATGCATTTGATAAACAAACGATACACCCGCAATTCATAAAAATCATATTGCCATATTGCATAAAATACATTACTCATGTTTTCAATACAATTTTAATGTCAGCGACTTTTCCTACCACCTGGAAACAATCTAAAATTATTCCAATTCCAAAAAAATTCAAGTAGTGATGAGTTAAGACCAATCGCTACATTACCTTTCTTTTCCAAAGTACTTGAAAAGGTCATGAATGCCCAAATACGGAAGTTTTTGATTGAAAAAGACATTTTATGTTTCTCTCAGTCCGGGTTTCGTCAAAAACATAGCTGCACCACGGCATTAATAAAAATTATAGAAGATATTAGGCAATCTATTGATGATGGAAACATAACATACCTTACGCTTTTGGATTTTTCTAAAGCATTTGACACAGTCAATCATACTATTAATTCTAATAAACTTTTAAATCTATACAACTTTTCGTCATCTGCTGTCAAACTTATTTATTCTTATTTGAATGGTAGATTTCAGGCAGTTGTTGTAAACAACAAGACATCCAATTTTCTCCCCGTTGGTATGGGTGTCCCTCAAGGATCGATCTTAAGCCCATTATTGTTTACTCTATATATAAATGAGCTACCTTCCCAAGTGATTTATTCTTCATTACATATGTAAGCTGATGACGTTCAGCTATACAAATGTTGTCCTTTAGGTCTTATCGAAAACGCTGCATATGAAGTGAATAAAGATCTCGATCTTATTTGTGAATGGTCAAGGAATAATGGATTGTGCTTAAATCCGACCAAATCAAAATATTTAACTATCGCTAGGCAAAATATTGATACATCATACTTTTCAAAAATACTTTTAAACGATGTACCCGCAGATTTCGTTGACACAGCTAAAAATTTGGGTATCACTTTTAACAAAACTCTTACCTAGGATAATCATATCAGATCAGCGCTAGGTAAGGTCTATGGTGGTCTTCGTACCCTTTGGACAACCCAATATATTACCCCAATCAAAACAAGGAAAATACTTGCAAAAACTTTGCTTATTCCCATTATTCTTTTTGGTTGCGAAATTTTTTCAAATTGTGATTATGAAAACAGACATAAGCTAAATGTAGTTTTTAATAGCGTTGCCCGTTACGTGTATGGTCAGCGACGGTATGACCACGTCTCACACTTTTCTAAAGCGTTATATGGCATCACTTTTCAGCATTTATTGAATTTTAGGACGTTGGCTCTATTGCATAATATAATGCAGACTCGGCAGCCATTATACCTTTTTAATCGAATTCCTTCTCGGTCTACAAGAACACTTGATCTTGCACCCGTTCGTTACTCTTTTGCTGTATCCAAACGACAATTTTTCGTTAACGTATTCTGGCTGTGGAATTCCCTCCCTAGATGTATCAGATTGATATCTGACACGAATCAGTACAGGCAGAGACTGTGGCGACATTTGGAGGCACTTGGATGAGAATTTTTGTATATTGATTATTTTATTATTATTTTTCAAAAATTTTATTTCTAACTATTTTTTTTTATTCTTTATTATTGTTAATTAATATTTTTACATACCTAAAATATTCACTTTTTTAATTAATATTTTGAAGTCATATGTATTAATTGATATCTGTCACTTAGTATTCAATTATGTATTATACACTCCATTGACCTATTATATATTAAGTCAATGATACACTCAGTGTTATATACTGAAGCTTACACTAATTTATAAGATATTGTATCTTACAGTGTTAAGACTATTCCTTAAATAAATTGAAATTGAAATTACGTTTTGCAAATTCCTAAGGTCGCGCTTTATGACACGATATAGTAAAATATCGTAAAGTCGGTGAAAAGCCTGTCAAAAGCACGACCGTCCGAAGCGTGGTTGTGGTTTGGCCATTAATAGATTTTAAATACTAAAATACCAATTTTTGAATAAAAGAAAACATTTATTGTAAGATTATAGGCCTTTTTTATTCGCCATTTGTTATTCGGCCGAATATTGTGAACTATTCGACCGAATACCGAATATCAAAAATATAGGCCGAATGCCGAATATTTGCGGCATCTCTAGTATATACTTTCATTAGCAAAACAAAGATTAATACAATTATTTTTAGTACCTAAATGAAACCATAAAAAACAGAGACATTTTTGGTTCCTTATTATCTGGGAAGAATTTGCGGGGTGTTATTTTAAGAAAACAGAACTTTTATTCTCTCATATAAGTAACTTCTCTCCGCCCGAGGTTTGAATCCACATCACGTTTTTCAAATTCCTAAGGTCGCGTTTTATGACACATGATGTCGTAAAATATCGTAAAGTCGGTGAAAATCCTGTCAAAAGCCAGACCGTCCGAAGAGTGGTTGTGGTTTGGCCATTAAGGAATAAAACTGCTCTTCTAGAGCTAGTGCGAAAGGTTGACCAGCAATAAACGTGGGGGTTTTAATTATATTTTCCCCACAATAAAAATTGTTTCGAGTTTAATTCATCTTTTTTGAGAAAGGAAATTTCAGTCAAAGTTGTCGGGTTTTATTGCGGATTATACAGAAGTTATCAAATAAAAAAGCACCCAGTTAGAATCTAATTACTGCTTAGGTTTTGAAAGAAATGCTAACAGTAGCCTTCAAAAAACTCCAATATACAGTGCCATGCAAAATTATAACCGCACCCGAAAAAATGCATTTGACAGAAAACTCCAAACAATTAATACAGGGCCATTGCTATTTTTGATGTGCAAACATCTATACTGGCGGTAGGGTGAAAAAAAACGTATTGTATCTTGTGATCGTGATTGTGATTCTGTCATTGTGATTCACGTTACGTTACGTATGTTTACACATCTTAACCGTGAGTCCCGGCACTCACACTTTTTTTTATTTTATGGAGTTATTAAATAAGTTATTCTCTTTTTGGATTTGCAGAAATAAAAACTACTTAGTTTAGCATGCAAAAGTAAAACCGCATTTAACGAATAAGGAAAAATTCAGGCTTTCCGCGAAGCTGGTTTTGGTAAATCGCGATCGTCAGGAAAATTTCGAGATCGGACCGTGTCATTAGAAATTTCTTACAAGATCCGGTATCTTATGGCACACATGTTCGACCTTGGCGTCCACAGAAACTCACAAGACGCGATTGAAGGCGAATAATAAACGCTTCGTCAAATTCCATGCACTCTTTGCCCGAAATTTGGAGTGAATTGGAGTTAGATATCTCAATTTCAACAATTTCAAGATCTATAAAACGAAGTGGGATAATTGTCGTAAGTAAAAGGTGTCGGCTCCACGTCTGACAGCATCCCACAAAGAAAAGCGACCTGAATTCGCTCGAAATAACAAGGATCGAAATTAGAAAACCATTTTCTTTCTTCTTCAAATGTTAAATGTTTAAATCTAATACAATAATTTTTTTTTAGATTATTTTTATTGACGAAAAGAAGTTTAATCTTGATGGGCCAGACTACAATGGATACTGGCATTTGATACGTACTACGAATTGTAGTCTATTAAAATAAGGTATGGAGAAAAATGGAGGCGGAAAAAGACAGCATACTTGAAGGCGCTTAGAAAAATGCTGATGCTCCAAATGCATTTGATAAACAAACGATACACCCGCAATTCATAAAAATCATATTGCCATATTGCATAAAATACATTACTCATGTTTTCAATACAATTTTAATGTCAGCGACTTTTCCTACCACCTGGAAACAATCTAAAATTATTCCAATTCCAAAAAAATTCAAGTAGTGATGAGTTAAGACCAATCGCTACATTACCTTTCTTTTCCAAAGTACTTGAAAAGGTCATGAATGCCCAAATACGGAAGTTTTTGATTGAAAAAGACATTTTATGTTTCTCTCAGTCCGGGTTTCGTCAAAAACATAGCTGCACCACGGCATTAATAAAAATTATAGAAGATATAAGGCAATCCATTGATGATGGAAACATAACATACCTTACGCTTTTGGATTTTTCTAAAGCATTTGACACAGTCAATCATACTATTAATTCTAATAAACTTTTAAATCTATACAACTTTTCGTCATCTGCTGTCAAACTTATTTATTCTTATTTGAATGGTAGATTTCAGGCAGTTGTTGTAAACAACAAGACATCCAATTTTCTCCCCGTTGGTATGGGTGTCCCTCAAGGATCGATCTTAAGCCCATTATTGTTTACTCTATATATAAATGAGCTACCTTCCCAAGTGATTTATTCTTCATTACATATGTAAGCTGATGACGTTCAGCTATACAAATGTTGTCCTTTAGGTCTTATCGAAAACGCTGCATATGAAGTGAATAAAGATCTCGATCTTATTTGTGAATGGTCAAGGAATAATGGATTGTGCTTAAATCCGACCAAATCAAAATATTTAACTATCGCTAGGCAAAATATTGATACATCATACTTTTCAAAAATACTTTTAAACGATGTACCCGCAGATTTCGTTGACACAGCTAAAAACTTGGGTATCACTTTTAACAAAACTCTTACCTAGGATAATCATATCAGATCAGCGCTAGGTAAGGTCTATGGTGGTCTTCGTACCCTTTGGACAACCCAATATATTACCCCAATCAAAACAAGGAAAATACTTGCAAAAACTTTGCTTATTCCCATTATTCTTTTTGGTTGCGAAATTTTTTCAAATTGTGATTATGAAAACAGACATAAGCTAAATGTAGTTTTTAATAGCGTTGCCCGTTACGTGTATGGTCAGCGACGGTATGACCACGTCTCACACTTTTCTAAAGCGTTATATGGCATCACTTTTCAGCATTTATTGAATTTTAGGACGTTGGCTCTATTGCATAATATAATGCAGACTCGGCAGCCATTATACCTTTTTAATCGAATTCCTTCTCGGTCTACAAGAACACTTGATCTTGCACCCGTTCGTTACTCTTTTGCTGTATCCAAACGACAATTTTTCGTTAACGTATTCTGGCTGTGGAATTCCCTCCCTAGATGTATCAGATTGATATCTGACACGAATCAGTACAGGCAGAGACTGTGGCGACATTTGGAGGCACTTGGATGAGAATTTTTGTATATTGATTATTTTATTATTATTTTTCAAAAATTTTATTTCTAACTATTTTTTTTTATTCTTTATTATTGTTAATTAATATTTTTACATACCTAAAATATTCACTTTTTTAATTAATATTTTGAAGTCATATGTATTAATTGATATCTGTCACTTAGTATTCAATTATGTATTATACACTCCATTGACCTATTATATATTAAGTCAATGATACACTCAGTGTTATATACTGAAGCTTACACTAATTTATAAGATATTGTATCTTACAGTGTTAAGACTATTCCTTAAATAAATTGAAATTGAAATTACGTTTTGCAAATTCCTAAGGTCGCGCTTTATGACACGATATAGTAAAATATCGTAAAGTCGGTGAAAAGCCTGTCAAAAGCACGACCGTCCGAAGCGTGGTTGTGGTTTGGCCATTAATAGATTTTAAATACTAAAATACCAATTTTTGAATAAAAGAAAACATTTATTGTAAGATTATAGGCCTTTTTTATTCGCCATTTGTTATTCGGCCGAATATTGTGAACTATTCGACCGAATACCGAATATCAAAAATATAGGCCGAATGCCGAATATTTGCGGCATCTCTAGTATATACTTTCATTAGCAAAACAAAGATTAATACAATTATTTTTAGTACCTAAATGAAACCATAAAAAACAGAGACATTTTTGGTTCCTTATTATCTGGGAAGAATTTGCGGGGTGTTATTTTAAGAAAACAGAACTTTTATTCTCTCATATAAGTAACTTCTCTCCGCCCGAGGTTTGAATCCACATCACGTTTTTCAAATTCCTAAGGTCGCGTTTTATGACACATGATGTCGTAAAATATCGTAAAGTCGGTGAAAATCCTGTCAAAAGCCAGACCGTCCGAAGAGTGGTTGTGGTTTGGCCATTAAGGAATAAAACTGCTCTTCTAGAGCTAGTGCGAAAGGTTGACCAGCAATAAACGTGGGGGTTTTAATTATATTTTCTCCACAATAAAAATTGTTTCGAGTTTAATTCATCTTTTTTGAGAAAGGAAATTTCAGTCAAAGTTGTCGGGTTTTATTGCGGATTATACAGAAGTTATCAAATAAAAAAGCACCCAGTTAGAATCTAATTACTGCTTAGGTTTTGAAAGAAATGCTAACAGTAGCCTTCAAAAAACTCCAATATACAGTGCCATGCAAAATTATAACCGCACCCGAAAAAATGCATTTGACAGAAAACTCCAAACAATTAATACAGGGCCATTGCTATTTTTGATGTGCAAACATCTATACAGGCGGTAGGGTGAAAAAAAACGTATTGTATCTTGTGATCGTGATTGTGATTCTGTCATTGTGATTCACGTTACGTTACGTATGTTTACACATCTTAACCGTGAGTCCCGGCACTCACACTTTTTTTTATTTTATGGAGTTATTAAATAAGTTATTCTCTTTTTGGATTTGCAGAAATAAAAACTACTTAGTTTAGCATGCAAAAGTAAAACCGCATTTAACGAATAAGGAAAAATTCAGGCTTTCCGCGAAGCTGGTTTTGGTAAATCGCGATCGTCAGGAAAATTTCGAGATCGGACCGTGTCATTAGAAATTTCTTACAAGATCCGGTATCTTATGGCACACATGTTCGACCTTGGCGTCCACAGAAACTCACAAGACGCGATTGAAGGCGAATAATAAACGCTTCGTCAAATTCCATGCACTCTTTGCCCGAAATTTGGAGTGAATTGGAGTTAGATATCTCAATTTCAACAATTTCAAGATCTATAAAACGAAGTGGGATAATTGTCGTAAGTAAAAGGTGTCGGCTCCACGTCTGACAGCATCCCACAAAGAAAAGCGACCTGAATTCGCTCGAAATAACAAGGATCGAAATTAGAAAACCATTTTCTTTCTTCTTCAAATGTTAAATGTTTAAATCTAATACAATAATTTTTTTTTAGATTATTTTTATTGACGAAAAGAAGTTTAATCTTGATGGGCCAGACTACAATGGATACTGGCATTTGATACGTACTACGAATTGTAGTCTATTAAAATAAGGTATGGAGAAAAATGGAGGCGGAAAAAGACAGCATACTTGAAGGCGCTTAGAAAAATGCTGATGCTCCAAATGCATTTGATAAACAAACGATACACCCGCAATTCATAAAAATCATATTGCCATATTGCATAAAATACATTACTCATGTTTTCAATACAATTTTAATGTCAGCGACTTTTCCTACCACCTGGAAACAATCTAAAATTATTCCAATTCCAAAAAAATTCAAGTAGTGATGAGTTAAGACCAATCGCTACATTACCTTTCTTTTCCAAAGTACTTGAAAAGGTCGTGAATGCCCAAATACGGAAGTTTTTGATTGAAAAAGACATTTTATGTTTCTCTCAGTCCGGGTTTCGTCAAAAACATAGCTGCACCACGGCATTAATAAAAATTATAGAAGATATAAGGCAATCCATTGATGATGGAAACATAACATACCTTACGCTTTTGGATTTTTCTAAAGCATTTGACACAGTCAATCATACTATTAATTCTAATAAACTTTTAAATCTATACAACTTTTCGTCATCTGCTGTCAAACTTATTTATTCTTATTTGAATGGTAGATTTCAGGCAGTTGTTGTAAACAACAAGACATCCAATTTTCTCCCCGTTGGTATGGGTGTCCCTCAAGGATCGATCTTAAGCCCATTATTGTTTACTCTATATATAAATGAGCTACCTTCCCAAGTGATTTATTCTTCATTACATATGTAAGCTGATGACGTTCAGCTATACAAATGTTGTCCTTTAGGTCTTATCGAAAACGCTGCATATGAAGTGAATAAAGATCTCGATCTTATTTGTGAATGGTCAAGGAATAATGGATTGTGCTTAAATCCGACCAAATCAAAATATTTAACTATCGCTAGGCAAAATATTGATACATCATACTTTTCAAAAATACTTTTAAACGATGTACCCGCAGATTTCGTTGACACAGCTAAAAATTTGGGTATCACTTTTAACAAAACTCTTACCTAGGATAATCATATCAGATCAGCGCTAGGTAAGGTCTATAGTGGTCTTCGTACCCTTTGGACAACCCAATATATTACCCCAATCAAAACAAGGAAAATACTTGCAAAAACTTTGCTTATTCCCATTATTCTTTTTGGTTGCGAAATTTTTTCAAATTGTGATTATGAAAACAGACATAAGCTAAATGTAGTTTTTAATAGCGTTGCCCGTTACGTGTATGGTCAGCGACGGTATGACCACGTCTCACACTTTTCTAAAGCGTTATATGGCATCACTTTTCAGCATTTATTGAATTTTAGGACGTTGGCTCTATTGCATAATATAATGCAGACTCGGTAGCCATTATACCTTTTTAATCGAATTCCTTCTCGGTCTACAAGAACACTTGATCTTGCACCCGTTCGTTACTCTTTTGCTGTATCCAAACGACAATTTTTCGTTAACGTATTCTGGCTGTGGAATTCCCTCCCTAGATGTATCAGGTTGATATCTGACACGAATCAGTACAGGCAGAGACTGTGGCGACATTTGGAGGCACTTGGATGAGAATTTTTGTATATTGATTATTTTATTATTATTTTTCAAAAATTTTATTTCTAACTATTTTTTTTTTATTCTTTATTATTGTTAATTAATATTTTTACATACCTAAAATATTCACTTTTTTAATTAATATTTTGAAGTCATATGTATTAATTGATATCTGTCACTTAGTATTCAATTATGTATTATACACTCCATTGACCTATTATATATTAAGTCAATGATACACTCAGTGTTATATACTGAAGCTTACACTAATTTATAAGATATTGTATCTTACAGTGTTAAGACTATTCCTTAAATAAATTGAAATTGAAATTACGTTTTGCAAATTCCTAAGGTCGCGCTTTATGACACGATATAGTAAAATATCGTAAAGTCGGTGAAAAGCCTGTCAAAAGCACGACCGTCCGAAGCGTGGTTGTGGTTTGGCCATTAATAGATTTTAAATACTAAAATACCAATTTTTGAATAAAAGAAAACATTTATTGTTAGATAATAAGCCTTTTTTATTCTCCATTTGTTATTCGGCCGAATATTGTGAACTATTCGACCGAATACCGAATATCAAAAATATAGGCCGAATGCCGAATATTGGCCGAATATTTGCGGCATCTCTAGTAAATACTTTCATTAGCAAAACAAAGATAAATACAATTATTTTTAGTACCTAAATGAAACCATAAAAAACAGATATATTTTTGGTTCCTTATTATCTGGGAAGAATTTGCGGGGTGTTATTTTAAGAAAACAGAACTTTTATTCTCTCATATAAGTAACTTCTCTCCGCCCGAGGTTTGAAACTACATTACGTTTTGTAAATTCCTAAGGTCGCGTTTTATGACACAGTCGAATTTATAAACGCATTATAGCGAGTGCATAAAACTATACACCTCTTATAATGCCTCTAAACACGAAAATCGTATTTATAAAACTTTGCAACGTTGAATAGTGGCATTATAAGCTGAACGCGTTTGAGGGTTGAATAGTGTCTGTATAGGGATATTTTAGTATCGAAATGTCACTTTGACTCACACACAACAATATAATACATAGATATTAGGGTAGCGCTTATTTTGGCAATGTTTGAATTTCTTTTTTATCCTCCCCTAAAAATGATTATTATGTACCTGTACAATGTACATACAAACACGTAATGTATTTTTTTTTGGAGGGCCTAGCTTAGTAACACCGAAAAATAATTATACGGATTGAATCCCAGCCTTTTTTCACCTTAAAAGTAAAAAATAGAAATGTTTTTTTATTGGATACTACCTCTTCGAGGAATTAAATTTTTGCACACTTAATAGAACTTCAAATTGATGCCAAATTACTTAAAATGTCTCAAATTTGGAAATTTTTTACCACTTTTAGGAAAGGACTTAGAATAATTTTAGACATTGTGATCAAAAGAGCCACCCTAATAGATATATTTTCTTTTCAATAAAAACACCACCGTGTAGAGGAAGAAAACACAAATCTTCTAATGAATCAATAAAAATGATTTTTTTTTTCCAAAATATATTACTTTATTGACATACAACACAAAAACCACATAAATAACAATAATCTGAATAATAATATTAGAAAAAAATAAATGAATCCAATATGCTGCGCAACAGAATTGTTTTTTTTTATGAACAGCTGAGATTGGTTTGTCAGTTTTGGAAGTAAAACGTAATAGATTTCCTCTTTTTAGTACTTTATTTGACACAAGCGTATTATAACTATAAAGGGTAGGAAAATCTTTATAAATAATAATTTATGTTGCGTTGAATAGTGGCTACATAAATGCTTATGCATTACATAACTATTCAGCCGTTTAGAGGTGTTTAGCGAATTCTAATAAATAAGGCTGTAAGTCAATGATACACTCAGTGTTATATACTGAAGCTTACACTAATTTATAAGATATTGTATCTTACAGTGTTAAGACTATTCCTTAAATAAATTGAAATTGAAATTACGTTTTGCAAATTCCTAAGGTCGCGCTTTATGACACGATATCGTAAAATATCGTAAAGTCGATGAAAAGCCTGTCAAAAGCACGACCGTCCGAAGCGTGGTTGTGGTTTGGCCATTAATAGATTTTAAATACTAAAACACCAATTTTTGAATAAAAGAAAACATTTATTGTAAGATAATAAGCCTTTTTTATTGTCCATTTGTTATTCGGCCGAATATTGTGAACTATTCGACCGAATACCGAATATCAAAAATATAGGCCGAATGCCGAATATTGGCCGAATATTTGCGGCATCTCTAGTAAATACATACTTTCATTAGCAAAACAAAGATAAATACAATTATTTTTAGTACCTAAATGAAACCATAAAAAACAGAGACATTTTTGGTTCCTTATTATCTGGGAAGAATTTGCAGGGTGTTATTTTAAGAAAACAGAACTTTTATTCTCTCATATAAGTAACTTCTCTCCGCCCGAGGTTTGAAACTACATCACGTTTTGTAAATTCCTAAGGTCGCGTTTTATGACACATGATATCGTAAAATATCGTAAAGTCGGTGAAAATCCTGTCAAAAGCCCGACCGTCCGAAGAGTGGTTGTGGTTTGGCCATTAAGGAATAAAACTGCTCTTCTAGAGCTAGTGCGAAAGGTTGACCAGCAATAAACGTGGGGGTTTTAATTATATTTTCTCCACAATAAAAATTGTTTCGAGTTTAATTCATTTGAGAAAGGAAATTTCAGTCAAAGTTGTCGGGTTTTATTGCGGATTATACAGAAGTTATCAAATAAAAAAGCACCCAGTTAGAATCTAATTACTGCTTAGGTTTTGAAAGAAATTCTAACAGTAGCCTTCAAAAAAATCCAATATACAGTGCCATGCAAAATTATAACCGCACCCGAAAAAATGCATTTGACAGAAAACTCCAAACAATTAATACAGGGCCATTGCTATTTTTGATGTGCAAACATCTATACTGGCGGTAGGGTGAAAAAAAACGTATTGTATCTTGTGATCGTGATTCTGTCATTGTGATTCACGTTACGTTACGTATGTTTACACATCTTAACCGTGAGTCCCGGCACTCACACTTTTTTTTATTTTATGGAGTTATTAAATAAGTTATTCTCTTTTTGGATTTGCAGAAATAAAAACTACTTGGTTTGGCATGCAAAAGTAAAACCGCACCGTGTATAAACTGCAATTTCTTTGCAGTTTCATTTAGTTATAAGTTGTTTTTTGACGAGTAATGATGGCACGTGGTGCGCATTTAACGAATAAGGAAAAATTCAGGCTTTCCGCGAAGCTGGTTTTGGGAAATCGCGATCGCGAGGAAAATTTCGAGATCGGACCGTGTCATTAGAAATTTCTTACAAGATCCGGTACCTTATGGCACACATGTTCGACCTGGGCGTCCACAAAAACTCACAAGACGCGATTGAAGGCGAATAATAAACGCTTCGTCAAATTCCATGCACTCTTTGCCCGAAATTTGGAGTGAATTGGAGTTAGATATCTCAATTTCAACATTTTCAAGATCTATAAAACGAAGTGGGATAATTGTCGTAAGTAAAAGGTGTCGGCTCCACGTCTGACAGCATCCCACAAAGAAAAGCGACCTGAATTCGCTCGAAATAACAAGGATCGAAATTAGAAAACCATTTTCTTTCTTCTTCAAATGTTAAATGTTTAAATCTAATACAATAATTTTTTTTTAAATTATTTTTATTGACGAAAAGAAGTTTAATCTTGATGGGCCAGATTACAATGGATACTGGCCTTTGATACGTACTACGAATTGTAGTCTATTATATTATAAGGTATGGAGAAAAATGGAGGCGGAACAAGACAGCATACTTGAAGGCGCTTAGAAAAATGCTGATGCTCCAAATGCATTTGATAAACAAACGATACACATCTCGACTTGTGACGTCAGTGGTCTAAAGTAGTGGAATGCGTAGTGCATACTACTTCTAAGACTGAACCAATCTGATATGCGTGGGTTCGAATCTCATGGTGTGCAGAAAGTTTTTCATAATAAAATTGGATTAATGCTCAGCACCTCTAATAAGGAGACTAATTATTAATTAATTCGTATACCATTGGTGGTAGCACCTTTAAGTTGTTGTTGTTGTTCATAAATTCAATGAAATTGACGGAATAAAGAATGGTCAAATCTAATAAACTGACATTCAAGTATGAATAATACAATAAATAATAATAATAAAATAGTTTTTTATTTCTGAAAATCCCAAGAAAAATGATAACGGAAATTTTTTGCTTCCTTAAATTACTTGTTTAATAACTCCATAAAATAAAAAAATAATAAGGGGCCTATATCCGTGTTTCCTATAAAATGCTTTTTACTGTGTTCGGTTATACTTTTGCATGGCACTGTATATAATATAATAAACGCATGCCTTAAGCTCCGATATTTACCAAATCATTGGAAAATTGCAGAAGTCATTGTTATTCCTAAGCAAAGTAAGCCCAATATCTCGTATACCAATTATGGCAACAATTTTCGAAAAATTGCTCCTATAAAAAGGCTAAGCAAAATAATATAGAAAAAAAAAATCCCAAACCATCAGTTTGGATTCAGTAATAAACATTCCACGACATGCTAGGGATATTTCAGTGGACAATAATGCTATCATGGCTACCTTGCAGATGATACTGCCGTTTTAGTGCTTGATAAATGCGTTCTTAAGTTTACAGAAAAATTACAAAATGCAACCGATAAAGTAAGAGATTGGACGCAACAATGGCGTATCAAACTATAGGAAACAAAATCAACTCATATAAACTTTAAAAACGAAAAAAATATTAATGCTCCAATTTTTATCAACATTAAAGCTGTACTTACGCCAATAGTGCCAAAGTGGAAAGAGCACATCAAAAAGAAAAGAGAAGAACTAAACCTAAAATATAGACAAATGTATTGGTTATTGGGTAAGAACTCTGACCTATTTATCCAGAACAAAATAATGCTATACAACCAAGTATTGAAACCCGTTTGGACTTATGGCATCCAACTGTGGGGTTGTAGAAAGAAAACAAATGCTGAAACCATCCAAAACAAAGTCCTTCGTGGAATAATAAATGCCCCTTGGTATATGAGAAATACCTATTTACGTCGTGGCCTACAAATAGAAATGGTTTCACAATGTATCACATATTCAGCGACTGCATAGTCATTCTAACTCCGATATGGAGACTGTCTTTAATGTACAATACAATGTTCGGAACCAAGAACCAAGCACCATGAGCTGATGGTCTAAAAGAGATGGGAAAGTATTAAAGCTTTAAACTTCCCCAAATGCGATTTTGTATTTAAGAAATAAAATCTTTTGTCGATCTGTCATAGATTGGTCCTGTAGAAATAAAAAAAAACAAATTCGAAATCTTATGTTAGTAACAAGAAGTTTTTTATAGTCAGATCTAAAAGTACGCCTTGTTCTTACAATATCATATATTTTAAGTTTAGTAATATTAAAACAACTTCAAATTACGATAGGAATTTATTTTTTTATGATTTTTGATTATGTAAATTAAAACGACGTTCTTTTTCGATCGAGAAATACATAAATATTTAGGAAGGAATAAATGTATGTATATACGTGCATTAAAGTAACAATTCAAGGACAAGGGGCAGGGTGAGAAAACATATCTACCAGCAACTTGCAAATGTTGCTTACCGTTATATTATTCACTCGATACGTCCAGATTAAAACTTAAATCCGGATGTAAATTATAGAAATTCAATGTAAATATATCTGGATTTAAGTTTCAATCTGGATGTATTGAGTAAATAATATGGGCGTTAGACTAACGATGGAATTTAACCTTGCGATTTTAAAGCCCGTTAGTGGGGGACGTGCCGATGTTATTGCCGGGGTAGGCAAAATTGCTTTGGTTGGAATTTGGAAATTTGCAGAGTTATAACTCTTTATTCTTTCTTCTGTGTGCTTTTTCTTATTGTTCGAGATGTAAGTCGAGTAACAAGTAAGCATATATTATTGACAATCGCAGTCTTTTAAAGCATCTTTCCAAACGAAAGGAAACCAAAAGAGAGATACTTCACCTGACGGAACGCTGGTACAGACCTTTTATAACTCCTTACCATATTGCCATTCATAGGCGTAGTTGAAATATTCTCCCATTGAGTGATAATCCATTGATGCGATAAGAAATAAGTAAAGACCCATACATAGATCTGCAAAAGCTAAATGGCAGATAAGAAGTTTTTGTACTGAATGATTGTTCGATCTAAAAAAAATAAACTTTAAAGGCAGTTCCTGCTTTTTATTTTGATTCTTACCTTGTAGATAAAATAACTACTAAAACTGCAACATTTCCAACAACAGCCAGGGAAACAACAATCCACACAGAAATACGCAGCCAATCTGACCCCATTACGTCTTCACACGGATTTAGTGCATCTGGTACTGGAAAGCAGCTCACATTGCTCTTTCTTTAAAAAAGAGGCAACCAAATATAAATATTTAGTACAAAAAATATGCAAATTGCAAATCCTTCAAATAAATGTATAATAAGTTAAGTGCACTTCCTCAAATAAATAGGTTATATAATTTGTATATGTAATGTATTTGCTAAACAAAAGACTTGCTGATGGTCCTGAGTATGCGAATAGAATTAAAGTTTTATTAAGATAATGTAAGTATTCAGTGAATCTGACATGAAATGTATGAGGTGAAAATGGTATGTTTGACAGCGTGTGTTTAATGTAGTAGATTTCCTTTGGTCATTTACTCATATATATAACACGCTCTCCCTAAGGTTGTTTATTATACAAAATATAATATTTTCTTTATGTACATCTTATGAAAAATTTAACACTATAAATTAATGAAGAAATTTATAAAGTAACTGAATCATGATAATTTTACTGGGCTATGAGACAAAAAATTATAAAACTGAATTTGAAAATGAGATGAAATTTGAATCAACAATGTATTAACTATTCATATTTTTATGGCAAAAAGGCAATTATGTAGACTTTTTATTAACTTCGCGATTTCTGCACGGGCGCAATTTTATTTGTCTTTCATGATTGCTTTGAGCGCCTGTCTCCTCTTCATCTCTTCATTACCTGAGTCCTGAACTCTCATCTGAAACATTGATCACAGTCGCGTTTGTCTTGATGTCTTCGTATAAATATTCATCTGTATCAATAGATTGATCACGAATTTGATCCAAATGACGATTTATTTCTTTATTGTTGTGTGTGTACAAGTATACGCACGTGGACTAATTTTTCGTTCAATCGTAGCTGGCAACCATGATGCACTGTTAGGATTTTTGTAATTTATAATCAAGACATTTTGACCTTCATTAAAAGTTACGTTTCGTTTGCCTATGAAATTTTTTGTTTAGTTTTCTTGCTTGTTTTCAAGTACCTTACTTACGGTTGGTGGTCGCAAATTACTGAAGCGAGTACGCAAACTGTGTTCAACATTGTTACGTATGGTAAAGTCATTGAACTCGGCAGATCTAAATTGAGTTCCATTGTCGTTGACAATTCTGTCTGGAATTCCATAGCGTCTAAACAATTCACGCAATTCAGCAATAGTAAACGCAGATGTGATTATTTTTGTTTTAAACATTTCAACCCATTTCGTGAGTGAATCTAAAACAATTAAAAAATAATGGTTGAATTTTGGTCCAGCGAAGTCGATATGAATATAAAAACTCGGCTTTCGGTGGACTTGCCTGCAATTGTTGACACGGAATCCATTTTTTATTAAATTTTCAATTTCAGAATCAATTTTTTGCCACCATACGTATGATCTTGCCAATGATTTGGTTTTGACTACTCCCATATGGGATGTATGTAATTCGTTAAAAATATATTGCCGAAGTTTCATTGGCACAATCGTTCGAAGCCCCCACATGACACATCCGTATTGGACGGTAAGTTCGAGCGATTTGCTTTTGAACGCATCAAAATTGGAATCCAATTTATCCACAGTGGTATTTTCAATAGCTTCTGAAAGCTTACTGAGAATGGGATCACGTAGCGTTTCAATGCAATATTTTTGAAATTTATTCGTAATGCATTATCTTTTTCAATCAAATCTACGTAGTTTGCATCATTATATTCTTCAATGTACGATAGCTGAGGTAAACGCGACAATATGTCAGCCTTATTATCGATTCCTTTTACATATTGGGGCATATTCAAAGTCACTGTTTAAGTTGTTTCTAAAAAAATACTGGGTTTACCCTATCTAATTTACATTGGATAAACTCCAGGCTAAGATAAACTGGGGTCTAAACACGACTATGAATATGCCCCATTGAATTTCATAATTGAAACCACTCAGTATCAGTGTCCAGCGCTGCATGCGAGCTGCGGCCACCTAAGGTGAACCGTGTATTTCATCAAAAATTGATAACAAGGGTTTATAATCTGTTAAAATATTGAAAAAGTTTTCAATAAATATTGTTTCAATTTAGTGACAGAGAAAAATACGGATAATGCTTCTTTTTCCATGAAGGAGTAGTTCAATTCACTTTTGGATAGAAATCTCGGAATGAAAGCAATGGGTTTGAGCCCATCCGGGAACCGGTGTGATAAGACTCATGCCACAGAATGTTTGCATGCATCAGTTGTTAGAACTGAATTGCTCATCACTTGCTCTGATGAAATGTCATGTTTTATCAAATTGTATGCTTTTTCACAATCGGTATTCCATACGAATTGAACGTCTTTCCGAAGTAAAATATACAGCGGATTCATTTTGTTTGAAAAATCTTTTATGAAGCGTGAGCAGGGTTCGGACTTTACTTCGATCGAAGTAGATCTACTTCGATTTTGAGAAAAAAATTTAATCTACTTCTCTACTCCTCTTTTTTAGGATTTGCTTCTCTTTGAAAAAATTCTTAACCAACAAATTTAAGGACAGCGCTGGTCAATAAAACTTTTTAAAATATTATATTGCTTTGTGTACTCAAAACAAATCAAGATTTGAATTTGAAGACAGTAAACTTTGCTTAATACAATATTTAAACCCAACTAAAATTCAAGGTGCTGATTTAATATCTATGTTTAATTTGTTTCTATTGAAGTCTGAAGTTTTTGTTATAGTTATATTTTTTTTTATTTTAAGTTTGACTTTCTTGTACCTTATAGTTACTTGTTCGCAATTAATTATTTATTTATTAATGAAAATAATCAAATAATACTGAATAAACTTTTGTTAAGAATTTAATTCGAAAATTTTGTTTTAATCTCCTAAAACTACTTCGAAAATTTTGGATCTACTTCAGTTTTTTTCCGTATTTACTTCGAAAATTCAAAACCTAAGTCAGAACCCTGAGCGTGAGTAATAATTAGCAATGCCAATAAATGCTCTCAATTCATGAATATCTTTAGGAATGGGTGCGTCCAAAATAGACGCAAATCTGTCTTTGTTCTTATGGAACCCATATTTATCTATGGTAAAACCAAGATAAGGAATTTGTTTTTGAAAGAAAGGCATTTAACTGCATTCAATCGGCATCACCCATTTTCTTCAAAACAGATTTTAAATTAAAAAGATGGTCTTTAAAATCCCTTCCAATGACTGTCATATCATCCTGATATACAACTACACCATTGCTACCTCTTAGTAAATTTTCCATCTTTTCATTTTAAATGTACAATGTGGGTTCTCCACGCACACAAAAGAGATGACGGTTCATCCAAACACAATTTATTATAAGCAACACTCATGTCCAATTTACTAAATAATTCCCACCTTGCAACGATGTGAAGGTTTCCTCAATCAGAGGCAATGGGTATTTGACATCAACAAGAAACTTGTAAATTGAAGTTTTGTAATCACCACACGCGTAATTTGCCATCTGATTTAGGAACGGGAACTAAAGGTGTTCCCCAATTTGAAGTTTCAGTTTATTCAAGAACGGCTTTTGCAACTAAATCACGAAGATTTTCAGACTTCCAAGCAATTGGAATTGACCGTGGTTTACAAAATACCGGTTTGGTGTCACTTTTGATTTCTGTTTTGGGCTTCAGGTCAATAAATGAAAAAAGTTTTTTGTTTTTTCACGACGTTTCGTCCATGTCTATGGACATCATGAGGTGAATTTTATTCTGTATCTGTATTGATAAAGCAACGTAATTAACATTGAAACACACAGAATAAAAACAATCAACAACTTACACTAATTACATTTATATGGTAAAAAGTAAAAACATACAAAATATGGTGTTTACACTTTAAAGTTACACTGGCAAGTAACATGCTCAACAAAAGCTTATTAACATATTGCCACAGATAATAAACTATAGGCACAGATAATAAACTATAAAGATATAGCATCCATATGGGAAAAAATGTCCGAATGAAATTCGTCCAAAAAAAGAGCTTTCTTAAAAGTTTAACTTCTTAGAGGAGGGACAGCATTTCAATTTAATTTATTTTCTCTACTACTCTAACCTATAGGAGAGCTAAAAAACACACAATTTAGTTTTTGTTTTCTTATTTCTTTTACTCCTTCAAGAGCTATGAGAAAAAAACGAACGGAAAAAAACCTGTTAGCTTCTCTCTTCTTAGAAATCCTGTGTTTATTGTTTTTGTTTTCATGATCTTTAGTTGCTATGTGCTACCACAGGTCAAATTTGAGACAAATTTGATAAACAGTAAAACCCGCTTAAGAGGAACTGCAAAATGTCACAGTCTTTCTTTCACTTAAGCGGGTTTTTCACTTAAACGAACCCCACTTAAGTGAGGAAAAAATTTCACTTAAGCGGAATCCGGATAAGTGAAAAAAAATTTGCACGTAAACGGATTTAAAAATTCCAAAAAGGGTTCTGACGTATCAGAAATTCAAATGTCATTTTCGTGATGATAATTTGATGGAGGTGAAAAATAAAAAAGAACTAAAAGGTTTTTAAAAGATTTTAGCAATTTTTTTGTTCTGTTCTATTAAATTTTTTTTCACTTAAGAGAGTTTTTTTCAATGAAAAATATGAATTTTACCTAAAAATATGTTTCAGGTATCCGGGTTTTTCACTTAAGCGAGTTTCGCTTAAGCGGAGTGTTATAAAGGCAATTCGTCGACATATACTCGGGCATAGAGTACCTATATTATCTAGAGAACCGACTCGTACCCCCCTTGCCTGAAACACCCTCAAATTTTATTTTAGCTCAATGAGAGAAAACTCTGTTAAATTCCCTGTCCGTGAATACGTGTGAATTGTTGATACAACAACAATTGGTGCCAGTAGCTCAAAAAGTTGAAAAATTGAAAAACTCCCGATTTGCGCTCATTTAAATGCTTATATCTTTGGATCCAATGGTCGGATTTTCAAAATTTAAAATTCAAATTAAAGCCAGAATGCCAGTCGAGTACCAACTATAAACTATATTTTCAAAACCGTTAAAAATTTCTTACTAAAAAAATATAACTAATTTTTGGAGAATAATTTTCATCGAGGCAAACGTAACGAAGAAGAGGAATACACAAGAAAAAAAATAAAAAAAAGTTTGCAACTAAGAATATACTGGTTGGAGAGAGATAGTAATTCTAAAGAAGGTGGAGTGTATGCAACAAAACAGCATAACCTTTGCAAATTGGGTTTGCATCGGGAAAAAATTTGCTATACATATGTAGGTATGCACGTTTGTGGTAGGTATTTTTCATTCATTATTTATTAAGGTGCCTTCATATGGATAGTTTGGTTTGCTGATAACTTTTATTATAATAGTCGGATCGTTAAGGTTGAGGTCTTAAAATTCAGGTTGAATATCAGGCTACACTTTTTTTTACAAAATCATTGCAGAGTAACATAAAAGTATGTTTACAATAGAATATGTGTAAGATAGGTACAATATATTATTAATTATCATTAATCATTAATATTGTCTATTAAGGTACCTAGCCATTTTTTTTTTCTATCTTTTACAATCTTTAAAGCTATTGACTATAGTTTTATTATTAATGATTAGTGATAATTAATAATATATTGTACCTATCTTACACATATTGTATTGTAAACATACTCTTATGTTACTCTCCAATGATTTTGTAAAAAAAAATATAGCCTGATATTCAACCCGAATTTCAAGACCTCAACCTTAACGATCCGACTATTAGAATAAAAGTTATCAGCCAACCAAACTAAGCATTTGAAGGCACCTTAACAAATCATCTCAATATAATAAAACGACAAACACGAATTTTGGGGTACCATTTACGCGGTCTACAAAAGCCGAAAGTATATAAATTATATATCGATGGAAAGGTTTTTTTACACAGAAGTGCACAAAGCAAAAATTTATTAAATAATTTTACCACAAAGACTAAAAACAATAAAGTAAAATTGCATTATAAGTGCGAGGAGAGCGAAAACCAAAGCAAGAGCCAGAGCGAGACCGAGTATTTGTTCACAACACTTATTATATTTTCGTTAAATGCAATGGTTTGTGCATTTAATATATTCGTTAAGATGGTTAGTGAATTCGATTGAGGGATTTTTGTGGGAAGAATTTTATTTCTGAGGATTTTTTTCTGTTGTGTTGGATTTTCGGCCACTGGTCGATTTAATGCGAGGAAGCATAAATTATGTATAGTTGTAGGTATATTGGTTTTGCATGGGAATATTCTGCAATCTATTGTGTCTTTCGCTCATTGGCTGTTGTTTTTCAAATTGGAATAAAATGTGAGCAAAAAAGGAAGAATGCTTTCAATTTGTAGATGTAGTGTGAGGGATGTTTAAGCTGAGGCGTGGAACAATAACTTTTTATTTATATTCCTCGCTCCAATTCACTAACCATCTTAACGAATAGATATATTAAATACACGAATCAATGTATTCGACGAGTTTTATTTTCGATATAAATTTAATTGGTCTTTATGACTACTTCCGGGATGGCCTTGGGACCAGTGGTTCTGGGATCGGCTAAACCCAACCCGGCAGCGTTCAGTGCTGCAGGAAATAATAATAAGTAGCTCATATAAAATAACTAACTCAGTTTTTTTCCACGCTCAAGACTGCTTCTAAACGATGGAATTATTCTTGCGATTTTGTGCTTAATGTTGGAATATCCACATCCAAAAATCGTATGCATGGAAAAATAAAGTTTTCTAGAATTTCATGTGAATTACAATATATTTTCAAGAAGTTGTTTTTCAATTAGACGATAATGTTATTAGCACTCGAGTTTCGGGGGCTGGACGTACTAGTAATGAATGAAAAATACCTACCACAAACGTGCATACCTACATACATATGTATTATGTATAGCAAATTTTTTCCCTATGCGAACCCAATTTGCCAAGGTTATGCTGTTTTGTTTCACGCACTCCACCGTCTTTAGAATTACTATCTCCCTCCAACCAGTATATTCTTAGTAGCAAACTTTTTTTAATTTTTTTTCTTGTGTATTCCTCTTCTTCGTTACGTTTGCCTCGATGAAAATTATTCTCCAAAAATTAATTAAATGTTTTAAGTATGAAATTTTTAACGGTTTTGAATTTTTTCTTATAGCTGGTACTCGACTGTCATTCTGGCTTTAATTTGAATTTTAAATTTTGAAAATTCGACCATTGGATCCAAAGATATAAGCTTTTAAGTGACCGCAAATCGGGTGTTTTTCAATTTTAGCAAAAATTGAGCAATTCCAACTGAAACACGTCGGTTGGCAATGAACAACAACCCCATTTTTTTTTCAATTTTTCCGAGATTTTTTTGCTTTCCTATTAAACTATTGTGAAGGTCGTGTAGGGTGTACAGTTATGTATTATATATCAAATTAATTGTCTATTCTCCTAGTTGCGAATTTAAAAAAAAAACTAATCCTATAAATGCAATAACTTAAGAGTTATGATGTGATAAATAAAACAACAGAAATATGTCAATATCTTGGTTAAAAAAAATTCGAAAAATCTTAAAATTTTACAAAACAAGTAGATATACAATATCTATCATCTGTATAGTTTTGAGATTTTTTACAGCATTCGTAAAAAAGATAAAAATCAAAAAGTGGTAAACATTCATCCAAAAAATGCCTGTTTTGAAAAATAAACGATATTTCTTATAATTTATATTGATAAAGGGTTACAAAAAGAAATTTTACTAAAATTTAATTTCAATTTCCAATTTTTGAATTCAGCGGCTTTATTTTTTGAATACTTAACGACCTTTTCTATTTATTTGAGCAAAACTGAGCAATATCCACAACAGTGTCATTGTGTTGGCGCGTTCCATTTAAAATGCATTAGGGCAACCAACACATGCTCACCCTTGTGGAGGAAATCTCTCAGTGCAGCTTGTAGGGTGAAAGAGAAAAAGCCCTGAAGTCGGTTCTCTAGATCAGTGTTTTTCAAACTTTTTGAATACGCGACCCCTTTGCTAGTAACAAAATTTTGGCGACCCCCCATTATAATGTGTCAGTTATTTAAAAAGTTACATACACTGAACCCCTTCCAAGCCCGGCCTTATTACACAAGATTTTACTTATTCGCGATGAAATTTTCTCCCGTGTTGCCAAAAAAAATTTTAAAATTGTAGCAGGCCTTGCAGTAATTTTCATTTTTTTGAATTCCTAAGTGCGCATCAGAATTGTCATTTAATATTTTTCATTTGAGAGTAAGTGTACTTATTTAAAGATTAAGTGTTTTGTTGTGTTTTTTACGAGTGATTATGGACAAGTTTCTCAAAAGACCGTTGCAGCCTTGCACATCCCGAGTGGAAGCGGAGGAAGCAACGAAAAAAAAAAAATAGACTTTATGACGTAAAATATCTTAAATATGGTTTCACAGTTTTAAATAATAAGCCTCAATGTGTTCTTTGTTGTGAAGTTTTATCTGCCGAAAGCATGAAACCATCAAAGCTTATGCGACATCTCTCAACGAAACATTCCAAAGAAGCAGATAAGCCGTTAGAATTTTTCGAACGCAAATTGAAATCGCTTAACCAGCAACAAAGTACTGTGGTCCAGGTAAGAAAAATAAGTCTTATTTTAATGCCCTTTATTATTTTTGGATCAAAAATAATATCTGTTTCTGTTTGAACGTAATCGCGACCTAAATACATACATACATATGTTCATAGGTAAAAGGGTCTGTAGGTACATGTACTGACCGGCTTAATTTCGCGAAAAATACCTACGCTTTTTTCCATGTTTGATCTATTTTGCTACATACATATACGTATTGTAATTTTGATTTACTGTTTCGTTTGATATATTCTTTTTGTTTTAAAATTTGTTTTAGCTATCGAGTGCCAATGAGAAAGCGTTGTTAGCTAGCTATCAAGTAGCATACCGAGTCGCCAAAGCAGGGAAACCTCACACAATTGCTGAGAATCTTATTTTGCCCGCGGCCCTTGATATGGTTGAAACTATTTTGGGCAAACAGGAGGCAGATAAACTTAAAAATATACCACTTTCTGACAATACAATTGAGCGGAGAATAAATGACATGGCCGTTGACATTCAAGAACAATTAATTGAAAAATTAAAGAAGAGTCCACATTTTGCCTTGCAACTGGATGAATCTACTGATGTTTCAGACTGTGCACAGTTTGTGGTATTTGTTCGCTTTGAAGCAGAGGAAAACATTGAAGAAGAAATTTTATTTTGCAAAGCTCTTCCTGCTAATACTACTGGCCAGTGTTTGTACGATATGTTTTTAGAAAGCTCTCGCGACTACGAGATTGATTGGACAAAATGTTTTGCTATTTGTAGCGATGGTGCTAAAGCTTTGACGGGCAACAAAAGTGGGCTCATTGCAAAATTAAAATTGATAATGCCAAACGTTTCATGGACACACTGCTCTCTTCATCGACAAGTTTTGGCATCCAAGGTGTTACCTTCTGGATTAAATGATGTGCTTAAAGATGTGATTAGAGTTGTGAACTCTATTAAAGGCAAGGCCTTGCAAAGTCGGCTGTTTAGGATCATATGTGATGAAATGGGTTCACTCCATCAAAATCTCCTTTTTCACACAGAGGTCAGATGGCTATCAAAAGGAAAGGTATTGACACGAGTTTTGGAATTGAAAGCCGAATTATTGATGTTCTTACAAGTTTCAAAATCTGGAAATTCGGATCATTTTTCTGATCCCACCTGGCTCTTAAAATTATCATTTCTTGCTGATCTTTTCAACCACTTAAACATATTGAATAAGAGCCTCCAAGGGAGAGAAGAAAGCATTATAACTGCAAAAGATAAAATCAGAGGATTCCTCGCAAAACTTCGTTTGTGGTCAGAGTCTTTACAAACAAACAGTTTTGATTATTTTCCCTGCTTTCAAAAGACGCTCGAAGAAATTTCATCAGATGAATCGATATCATTAGACTCTCATATTCATCTCATGGAAGAGAGTTTACATAATTTAGAGAAGAAACTATTAAGTTACTTTCCGGAACTGGATTCTGAAAGTGGAGATGGACAAAGATTGGTATTAAATCCTTTTTTGAATATGTCAGTCAAACTCGCGGATCTACCATCGGTAAAGATGAAAGAAAATCTTATAGATTTAGCTGCAGATGGCATGCTGAGAATGGAATTCAATTTGAAAACGATTGACAATTTCTGGATAATGAGAAGAGGAGAGTATCCTGAGCTTGCAAACGAGGCTTTGAAGTTATTGCTGCCATTCGCCACTTCATACCTGTGTGAAGTCACATTCTCTTCAATGTTTGACATTAAAACTAAAAAAAGAAACAGACTAAATTTGAAAAATGATTTAATCTTAAATGTGTCAAAAATTAATCCAAGATTTAAACGTTTATTAAAAAATAAACAGGCACACATGTCGCACTAAATTTTTTTTTTGTTTTATTTAATTTTTTTTAGCATAGGACTTTTGTTTATTCATCTTACCGGCTTGCGACCGCGACCCCCCAAGAATCTCTTCGCGACCCACAGTTTGAAAAACACTGCTCTAGATAATATATTTCTCTATGATCACCCTCAAGAGCATCCACATCCACCATATCAACAGAATCCACACCATCAGCATTTACTACATCTGCATAATTTTTTTTATCCGTATAAATAAATAAATTCATATCGACGAATTTCCCCGCAGCAAAAACTTTATCACCAACCAATTTTGTTCCAGCAGAATTAATTGAGGAAAAATTTGTTCGTTAAGAAAGGGAGACAAAACTTCTGCACGAGCGCCGCGCCGCGTCAGCTGTGGACCAAGGAGAGCTATCAGCTATATTTTTTTTTTGTTCATTTTTGCTACCCGAAACTTTGGCGTTTACTTTGTTAGAGGGCGATTCGATTTTAGACTTATTGCCCTTTAGCAGCGGTGGGTTAGTTAGCCGAGGGGAAAGGGTAGATGTATTTGATGTACGTAAATTTGCAGGAGAAGAAGTGTTATGACTTATATATTATGCCTGTTTGGTAACTTTTTCTCCAACAAATTTCCCAAAAACTAAGTTTTTTTTATGGGTTTTGACAACAAATTGTGAAATTTTGTGAAAATTTGTGCAAATTCGCAAAGAAATTTCACGTTACCAAACAGACCAATTGTCTTGGTGTAAGGATACAGCGGAGAGTTATTTGCCAGCACTAGAACCTGATCGTAGAATTCTATTTGAATCAACGTTCACCTTCACAGTTTTTTGAATTTTTGATTTTTTTTAGTCAGACCCTGGATTTACAAATTGAAATTGGGAATCTTTAAAAGCTAAGAATTCAGATCATAATTCAGTTATAGATAAATTAACGTTATCCAAATAAGTTTGAAAATTATTGACTTTCATAGAACACTCCAAGAAAGAATAATTCATGCAGGAACTGCACCTTCAGCATATGTTAGCATTTCATTCGATCACTTTAGCTTCATTTTCACAAATTTTTGACCACGAAAAATGAACTTTAGTACAGTTTTCTCATAAAGTATGAATTTATCACATTTAACGAAAATTACAGACATTACGACGCACACAAACAAAGCACGTCTTGACTGCTCAAGCTTTGCAGCGAGATAGTAGTTGACAAGAATAATATAAGGAAATAACCTTTTCAGATCTTTCCTTTGTGGAGGATTCGTCAAAATCCAAATATTGTATTATTCTAATGCAAAAATAGTTGCAACAAAAATGGACACGGCAAAATTACAAATTGGCACGTTCCGGATAATCCACGTAATAGACCTAAACCTGCACAAAGAGATCTTAAACACCATCCAGGCTGACATAGAACGCCAAATTAATGAAACTGACCCCAATTTCCCTTACATATTCCACCAAATTTCCCAAATATTCAAAATCCTTAATAACCTTAAACCACAGATAATAAACTATACAGATGGAAGCATCCATGTGGGAAAAAATGTCCATGAAAACGAAATTCGTCCAAAAAAAGAGCTTTCTTAAAAGTTCAACTTCTTAGAGAAGGGATAACATTTCAATTTATTTTCTCTACTACTCTAACCTATGCGAGAGCTACACACGGAAAAAAACGCACAATTTTGTTTTTGTTTTCTTATATTTTCTTTTACTCCTTGAAGAGCTATAAGAATAAAACGAATGGAAAAAAACCTGTTTGCTTCTCTCTTTTAAGGAATCGTGTGTTTATTGTTTTTGTTTCCATGATGTTTACTCGCTATGTGCGACCGCAGGTCAAATTTGAGACTTCCTAAAAATAAAATAAATGCGAGTCTGGTATGCGGTTTTAAATCGAGGATGAAAATCATCACCATCGTTAAATTTATGTGTATGTGTGTTTCATTATATTCACATGTATTTTGCATGTGCGCTTCATGATATTTGTTACGAAAAATATTTAAATTGATTTTTTGAGAATGTTTGGAAAAAAATAATTGAAATAAAAATTAATTTAAATAGGTACTTTAAACAAGAACGTTTCATTCAAGGAAAATTTTATGTCAGTTTGCATAGAGAAGGTTTTTTGAATTAGGTATTATTTTTAATAGATTTAATGAGGGTAGTTAAGTGGAAGAGCGTCGTCGTCGGTTAGCTGCTGATTTTGTATATATGCAATTATTTTCATCTAGATTTGATGGAGGATCGAATAACTTTTGCCTAGATTCAATTCATTATTGGTCATATATCGGGTTGATGTTTGATTGAGGTAAATTTGTAAATTGTATGGGTATTTAAGGCATGTTAAAAGAAATTTTTTTTTAAATTTGGTGTGTTTATTAAAAATGTTTATTTGTTGAGGTTAATTTTTGTTGATTTTTAAATTTATGGTATTTAATAGGGTGGGTTTAAATAAAGGAAGGTTCAAAGATTAGGACGAAACATAAGCTGCACAATTTTGCTCAAAACTATATACAGTAAAACCCGTTTAAGAGAAACCCGCTTAAGAGAAAAACCCGCTTATCTGAAACACATTTTTCAACCCCAAGTGTTTGTCGAACAATTACCTTTATAACACTCCGCTTAAGTGAAACTCGCTTAAGTGAAAAACCCGGATACCTGAAACATATTTTCAGTTAAATTTAATATTTTTCATTGAAAAGAACTCTCTTAAGTGAAAAAAAAAATAATAGAACAGAACAAAAAATTTGCTGAACGCTTTTACTTCTTTTTTATTTTTCACCTCCACCAAATTTTCATGACGAAAATGACGTTTGAATTTCTGATATGTCAAAACCCTTTTTTGGAAATTTTTAAATCCGCTTAAGTGCAATTTTTTTTCACTTATCCGGACTCCGCTTAAGTGAATTTTTTTTTTCACTTAAGCGGGGTTCGTTTAAGTGAAAAACCCGCTTAAGTGAAAGAAAGACTGTGACATTTTGCAGTTTCTCTTAAGCGGGTTTTACTGTATAATATATAGATACCTATACAAAATATTTCGATTTTTAAAATGATAATTATGGAAAGCAGCTAAACGCCTAAAAAGACCACAAATTCAAAATCCGCCTATCAAAGCACAAGACAAAAAATGGATTGCAAAGTGCAGACATGAACCAGAAAGCTGAAATCCTCGCGGAACATCTCTCGAATGTTTTTGAGCCCTTTCCAGAAAGTGCAGTTAGGTACAAATAATTTACATTTTGTTGATAGAAACGACGAATTGGAAATTCCCCTCTTCACGCTCAAAGAAGTAAAAAGCATGTGTCAGCACAAGCTATCAAATAAAAAAGCACAGGGGAATATTCCAGTTACTGCTCAGGTTTTGAAAGAAATGCCAACAGTAGCCTTCAAAAAACTCCAATATATAAAAAACGCATGTCTTAAGCTTCGATGTGTACGACATCATTGGAAAATTGTAGAAGTCATTGTTATTCCTAAGGAAAGCCACCAACAGAAGTAACTTCCTACAGGCCAACATCTCTTATACCAATTAAAGTTTTCGAAAAACTGCTCATGAAAAGACTTAGCAAAGTACTAGAGGAAATGAAAACTAATCCCAAACCATCAGTTTGGATTCAGAAATAAACATTCGACGATCGAAGCGCATCGAATTACGGATTTTGTTGAAAAGGTATTGAAGAAAAACAAGTATGTTCCGCTCTATTTCTAGATGTTGCTCAAGCCTTTGACGAGGTTTGGGATTTGAGTACAAACTGCATAGAGACCCCCCAAGGCGGATCTACGAAATACTGAAATCCTATGTTACACACCGATTCTATAGAGTACGGTACGAGCAAGAGTATTCAGAAATTAATAAAACTGAAGCCGCTGTACCACCAGCAAGTGGCCTAGGACCAACAATATATTTGTTATATACTAAGGATATTCCAGTGGACAATTATGCTATCTTGGCCACATTTGCAGATAATACTGCCATTTAAGTGCCTGATAAATGCGTTGTGAACAAAATAATGCTATACAAACAAATACTGAAAGTGCCTACGTTCTGTAACTCTCGCATCGACAAAATCAGTCGAGAAACGATCAAGATTTAGTGCAGCACAAGTCCCACACTATTCGGTACCGAATATTACCAAGTGTATTTTGAAAATTTCTACCTGTAGAGACATTTTTTTTTGATTTGTAGGTAGGTATACCTACCTAATCTACCTATCAGATAAAATTTAAATATTTTATTATAATTAGATACATATTTTTCAATTATTTTGTATTTGTTTCCTTTTACTAAACAACAGGTTCAAAATGTTGAAATGTGTTAATAATCCCTAGAAATAAATTTCTTAATATAAGAAACTGGAAAATTATTATCTAAATAAAATTAAAAATGATGTTTACCTAGCTAATCAAAAAATGTTCCGATCTAACGAATCTAGAATAGAATACGAAATCTACACAAAAAATATGTCATTTTTCCGCCTTTAAGAAAATAACCCCACCACTCAAAAAAAATGTTCTACCTACCCACATAAAGCATATATCCAATATCCATGGATGCAAAGAAGAAAAAGAGTTCATATACTTTTTATTTTACCTTAAAAAAACTCGTACATACAACACAGTAAAAAAAAAAAAACAAACATAATCGCAATGTCTTTCGTCTTCCTCTCGATCGTTGCTGACAACATTGTATTGCAGAAACAAAAAAACACGTTTTTATTAATTTTTCCCCATTCATTTCATTCCTATATCCTGAGTTACAGAGCAAGATGGAAAACATATGAGCGAGCACGCAAGAGAGAACTTTTTCCAAAAGACAAAAAGCTTTCTTTCTGTGCTTTACTATGAACAGGCTATGAGCTTTCTTGCCTGTTGATCGTCTGCGTGGTGTAAAAATAAATTGGGACATTTTTTTCTATGGGGATGCTACATCTGTATAGTTTATTATCTGCGCTTAAACCTAGAAAAAGAAACTTCATCGAAATTGTATGAAAATGGTTGGAAATGGTTAAAATCTCACACCCATAAACTTTTAAATAATAACGAAAAACAAATTTTAATAAATAATGCTTTATATAAAAGAATGAACAAAATAAGCAATATAAGAAATAATTTAATGGAAATTGTTAAATTCAATACAATTCTTAGAAACGAATATTATGCTAGATATTAAGTACAAAATCGAGATTATAAAGAGTGTGTGAAGTAAGCCCTCTTTTGATGATATTGTAATCACAGCCTTAGGGAATTTCGAAGAAACTCTTTGTGATATAATCCAAAGAGGACTAACTATAACTAGGAAATGGTGTCTATCAGTGGTACTATCAATTAATCCCACTAAGACGATGATTATACCGTAACAAAAGAACCGAATTAGCAACAACTAGGAAAGCACTAGATAAAATCCAAAGGCTCGCATGTATATCCATCACTGGAGCAATGAGAACTTGCCCTACAGCAGGTATGGAAGTAGTCCTTCATCTGTCTCCTTTAAACGAGGTCATTGGAAGTGCTGCAAAGGGAGCTATCATGAGATTTGCTTAAGAGGGAACTGGGACAGGAAAATGCATAAGTTTCAGCACAAGAGACAGCTTGCCAAGGTCCGCAGTAGCAAACCTCATTGACTTCCCAAGAGATAGCATGACCAAAACGTATAACTTCGAGAAAAATTTCCAAACGAAGCTAAGCAACAAAAAGGGTTGGTAGGTGAAACAACAAACTACACACTAAAAGCAAATACCATCAAGTGGTACACTGATGGATCGAGAACGACTGAAGGGACTGGTGCAGGAATTTTTGGGCCAAGAACCAAACTTTCTATTCCGATGGGACAACTAGTATTTTCCAGGCGGAAGTGAATGACATAGGTAAATGTGCAGATCGTAACCTCGAAAGGAATTACCATAAACCAAGACATTGCCATCATGTCAGATAGCCAAGCAGCGCTCAAGGCACTCAGCTCCTATTCCATTAAATCCAAAATAGTAGGCTAAATGAACTTGCCAAAAACAGCAATGTCACACTTCATTGTGGCTTAGGAGAAAATGTTATCAAAAACAAAATCAAAAAAGAAGAGGAGGCCAATAGATCAAAAAATTGGAAGGGACTCCCCAAGCTGAGGCAAGCCAAACTGCTACTTGGGAACTATGACCAAGAACGTTTTAATGACTGCATCAGCTTAAGCAGGAACAACCTCAGAATCATAACGGGCCTCCTCACCGGCCATTGCAAACTAAATAGGCACCTAAACATTTTTGGCCTAGTAAATAGTGCCATATGTAGATTCTGCAATATTCTAGAGGAAACACCAACCCACATACTCTCTCGTGCACTCGTGCATCAAAGAAAGAAACACCTTGTACGCTACCAGGTTGAGGAATGCAATCTATCCTCCCTGAGGATACCCCAAATACTTAAATTCCTTAGAGAAATAGGTTTGGAGGAAGAGCTATAATTTTGAGAATCCTCACCCAGCTCCAAATGGGGGCACAATAGATCTATAGGTCGCAGCGCTATATACCCCACAATATATTCATTCATTCATTCAAGCCCCCCTTTTTTGGAATTTATTATTTTTGAGAAAAGTTCCAGGTTGTTCCGGATTTGTTCCGTATTGTTCCAAGTTTTTTTTATGAAAATATTCAAAAATGGGGATTTTATAGCCAAAAAAACCGTTTGACTTAGCCCCCCTTTTTTTCGAAAATAAAATTTTTGAAAGTTGTACCAGATTTTTCTAGTTGTTCTGAACACTGTTCCAAGATTTTGGACCCCTATGTTCAAAATTTCAAAAGTTATGGGCAAAATTCTAAAAATTCTAGACCCCTCTCTTCGAAATTCTTACTTTTGAATTTTTTTCGGGTTTCAAAAATTGTTGTAACCATTGTTCGAAAAAAATTTAAATTGTAGAGCGTGTATTTTTAAAGATAAAGCCTCCCAAACTCTTGTTCAAAAATCCTAAAAAACGGCTCTCTAATATTTTTTTTAAGTATTTACTTTTCGAACTTGATGATAAATGCATGTATTAAAAAAAAGTTCTGACCTTACATTCATACTAACAGCTTAAAAAGGAACTTAAAAAAAAACATCTCCGAGTTTTTTAACTTTTCAAAAACTCCCCTCCCCCAAACCCCCCTCTCCCAAAAATCCAAAATTTTAAACTTTTTCCAAGTGCAGAATCGCTTAAATCCAATTTCTCCAAAGAATCATCAAAAAATATTGAAAACTGAAGATTTTAAGCCCAAAAAACACTTTAAATGAAATATCTTATTATCCTTGCCCTGGCCCCCCTGTTGAGAAACTGAATAAAGCTGTCTATGGAGAGTCAAGATTAATCTGGAACACTTAACTGGACCTGTTTAATCTGAATTCAAAATGAAGTCCTTGGGAACAGCGAAGCAATGCTTAGGAGTTCAGATTTCACGCGACAAAGGTGGGATTTGCTTGGACCAAGAAAAATACATTTCTGAAATGCTAGTTAGTTTCAATATGGATGAATGTAACCCTGTAGCAACTCCAATGGATATCAACTCAAAAATTTTAAAAGACATGTCACCTAAAACATCGGAAGAAGAAAAAGAAATGGCTAAAGTTCCTTACCAGGGGGCCGATTCTGGTTCTGTGAAAAAGTGAATCGAAATTTTTTTCACCCTTTCACACTAAATCCGACTCTCGTTCTGTGAAACCAAACGCAAAACACATTCATATGAGTAATTTGCTTTCACGTCGATATTTGGAAGTGAATCTGTGTAAAGAAAAGCTGAATACGAATAAACAAAGCTCAAAAAGCTCATATCAACCACATGTCCCTCTCTGTCATATTCATGAAGAAAAAAATATTTTTATCTAATGCGTTTCTCTTGGATCTTCAAAAAAGGAGAGAATTGCGCTTTTTGCGTTTGCGCTTTAGGGGAAATGATAAGGAGGTTCGGGATCGGTAGTATAGTTCGTCGGAGAATTTTATTCACTGAACCAGAATCGCTTATTTGCACAAAGTGAATCGAAAAAGTGTAAGCAATGCATGAGAGCGAATGTGAAAACAATTTATTCGATTCACTTTTTCACAGAACCAAAATCGGCCCCAGCAAGCTATTTTTATGATTGCTGCACTGCAAAGTGCACTCGACCACACATTTGTTTAGCAGTTAACAAATTGAGCAGATTCAATAACTTTTCTGGCAAAGAACATTCTGCAGCTGTCAAGAGGATATTCAGATATTTCCAAGGAACAAAAGCAGCAAAATTGAAGTTCTCAAAAAATGGAAATTCTGAATTCAACATTTATTCAGATTCTGACTGGGCAAATGATTCTGATGATAGAAGATTGGTTACAAGAGACGTACATGTCTTACAAGGAGGCGCCGTATCTTGGGCAACGAAACTTCAGCCAACTGTTGCTCTATCTATAACAGAAGCCGAATATATGGCACTTTCAGCATCAACTTAAGATGCAATGTGGAATCGTGGTCTTGAAATTGAAATGAACCAAGATTTTAAGATTTCAGAATATGTTGTCGACCCCAACAAAACGCGTGGCACAAATTAGTTCACAGAATATGTTGTCGACCCCAACAACACGCGCGGCACATATTTCCTCTAAAGTCTAGACACGTCACGTAGTTCCCACAGAACAATGGCAATACATTTCCTGGAAAACAACAACCAACCAACGACATCACAACGCAACAAATACACCGTCATCAGTCATAAATTCAATAGGTTTCTTTATACTAAATTGTTATTATTTATAGTTGAGATCAACTTCGGGTAAATAAAGAGATCACGCCGTGATCATTGAAAAATTAAAAATTGTTTTTTTTTAAGTCCCTAAGGCTTAGAATAGCATAACTTATGCACGCAAATGATGATTATTTTATTTACATATATTTACTTTATTGTCAGGTTTCCACAGAAAGCGTCTTGTTGTAGACCAGGAGAAATATCTGCTGTTTCATGAAATTGTCCGAAATCAACTTCAGCAGCATCTTGGTCATCTCTTGCTTGAACTTCATGTTGACTTGAAGCATTATCAATGGATGTAATTGCTGATCTCATATCGTTTTCAATGGTAGTCTCTTTTGTGTAAAATATTCCATTTTTCAGTTTTTTTTCACTTGGTTGTTTTTTCTTACATAAATGAAGTTTGAAGGAAATAAAAGCAAACTTTACTTTATCTGCAAAAAATATACTTACAAATTGAAGTTTGGTTGAACAAGCCTTTTGCCTTTTTTCCATATCTAATACATTTTGAGCATGTCTCAGCGGATCGTGTCTATCCGGGAACTGAAACGCACAGCAATGAAAGGAATGAGTTAACCAGGCGACTTGAAGGTTCTAAAAAATAATCACTAAGCAAACAAAAATAAATACGCTCAAAGGTTCGGTACCTGAAAATAATATATGGATGGTATGGTCCTCAGAGTGTGTGTATTTTGAACGCGTAATATTTCTAGATCTGCTAATCCATAAGATGGTAGTCCCGAGAGTGATGTATTTGACAGGTCTCTAAAACAAATAAAACTCTTATAAATAAATAAATTTTTTATAAAAGAAAACTCGGTCACTCAGACTTTCTTTGTTTCACAGTATTTTATGATAAATAAAAAAAATTAATTGTAGGGGAGAGTACGATAACTTTGGCGTCAAAAATTGATAAGGGTTGTATGTAGAGGGGTTGAAAACAAGCATTTTATTTACTATGGGAGAGGGGTCTATCTCGCTCGATTTAGGAAAAAAATTGGTTTAAACTTTTTTGAACAAAATTTTGAGTTTGCATGCAAATTTTTCAAAAACTACTGACATAAATAATTTTATTTGAATTTAGTACAGTAAAACCCGCTTAAGAGAAACTGCAAAATGTCACAGTCGGGTTTTTCACACGAACCCCGCTTAAGTGAACAAAAAATTTCACTTAAGCAGAGTCCGGATAAGTGAAAAAAATTCCACTTAAGCGGATTTAAAAAATCCAAAAAGGGTTCTGACATATCGGAAATTCAAATGTCATTTTCGTGATGAAAATTTGGTGGAGGTGAAAAATAAAAAAGAAGTAAAAGCGTTCAGCAATTTTTTTTGTTCTGTTCTATTAAATTTTTATTTTCAGTTAAGCGAGTTTTTTTCAATGAAAAATAAAAAAATACGTTTCAGGTAACCGGGTTTTTGCTTAAGCGATATAATTGGTCGACAGACACTCGGGGATGAAAAAAGTGTTTCAGATAAGCGGGTTTTTCTCTTAAGCGGGTTTTACTGTATTAAAGAATTGATTTCTGGCTTTCAAAACCAGTACAGTACTTTATTGTAAGTGTTGTAGTTTTTTTTTTCATTTTAAGTCATTTTTTTTCTAGAAGTGCCCCTACATCCTAAACGGGGCGAGATAGACTCCCCTTCCTACAGTAAAAAATGCTCGTTTTTGACCGCTCTACAAAAAACCATTATCAATTTTCGGCGCCAAAGTTATCGTACCCGTGCCAATGATAAGTTCACATAGGTACAATTGATACAACAGAAAAATTTGTTTGTTTGTTTCACGTCTACTTTAATTAAACTACCCTATAGGCTATAACCATTGAATAATTACAAATAGAAGGGACACCGGATTAGATCGCCGCTAGATGGCCGGAAATCAAAGTCAACGTTGTCGCTTTTAAAAACTGAATAGTGAAAACCACAACCATTGAATATGCTTGAGGAAATTATGAGGGAAATTTTCCTTCGAATGAAAGGGAGGCAACAACAAAAACAACCACTTTGGTTTTGCAGTTGCATTGTTGTCTGCCATTCCAGACAAGGTCAAACTACGTTTGTTGAACGAAATGTAATTTCAAGGGTTGTTTTTTTTTTACTTTGCGTTCATTCAAAGATGTTGTTGTTGCTTTCATGCAATTTTAAAGTTTTGTACCTACCTACCTATCTATGAGATTTTAAAGATTCAAAATGTGTAATTCTAATTGTGTAGATAGGTATACATATGTATGTTGGTTGCTTTAGGTACCTTACCCATTGAAAAATAAGTTTAATAAATATTTTTTGTAAGCTCATCATTTTTGGAAGATCAAAGAAGAGAAACTTTTATACCTAATTTTTTTCTAAGGAAACACAATTTAGTTTTTAAAAACCGATAGGTATATTTTTTTATTTTATTGTTTTTTCTACAATTTTTTGTTTCTATATTGACATTGATTTTATGTAGGTACACAATACATAGGGTGATTCACCTAAGGTGTGACAAAAAGCTATAAGAGCGTGTAGGTTGAGTTGAGACAAGAAAAATATCGTATGGGTGGCGGGGGTCTATTACCCCCCGTTTAGGTGGGAGGGGCAATTTTCTAAAAAATCAAATTAAAATAGAACAAAATCATTAAAAAAACAACGGTAACAACTACAGTATATGTGTTTTATTCATTGCTGCATAGCCAGCGCAGCAAAATTTCGCTTGGCAAACAAAAACAATCTGATTGCTGGCGAAAAAAGTCAGTAAAAAAGAAGATGGCTGTGCTGACGATAGAGCTTTCAATTATTCAAATGAACGTATAGAGTGAGTAATCTTTTTATTCAGACTTGTACTGCGCTGGCTATGCAGCAATGAATAAAACACACCTAGAGTAATCTTTTTATTCAGACTTGTGCTGCGCTGGCTATCCAGCAATGAATAAAATACACCTAATGCCATGCTATACACTTTTATAAAGCCAAAGATTTCTTCTTTCATTTTCTTTTTAAATTAAGTTGTTTGAGTGAACAGGTTTTTAAAAATTAATTTTTAAACTTAAATTTTTGAAAAAAAAATTTAAAAAATTGTGTTCAATGTCATTTTGCTCAAAATTTTATGTTATTAAGTAGTAGTTTTGTATTTTATATTCAATGCTCCAATCAGTTTTTAGTCAAACAATAAAAACCATATCGACATCCATCCGTTATTTTGTTGCTTCAAGAATCCTATTATTTTCTACTAATTAAGAAGTATAGTAGATTTCGTTATTTTCAATTTTCTTAAAAATTAAAAGACATTTAGGGTCTGTTTCACAATGTCTGAGTAAATTTCTAATTAGTTATCCGACATTTAATTGATCCTAAAATTAAATCCTCCCATTAAAAAACTTTGCGTTTCACAATGATCAATTAGCTATTCGTTCGTTATTCCAGTTTTCCAGACAAATAGAATTTGACTCATGTCATCAAATAGTTAGTTTTTCAATATGTTAAAAGTGTCGAGAGGATTGTTTCAAAGAGATGTGAATAATAAGAGGTAAGTGTGTTGAATTGAAGTGTGAGTGTTAGTGAAGAAAATTTTTAATTTTTAATTGTTAGTTTAATTTTCTAATCGGCACTTCATCTTGCCAGTAAAATACTTAGAATTTTAATTGCCAATTAGACGTGTTCAGACATTGTGAAACGTAAATGAGGTTGTTAACTGTCGAATAAGTTCCATGTAGCTTAGTTGGAACTTTAATCAGGAATTGTGAAACAGACCCTTAGGCACCCGGTTTTTAGTATTTGACTAGAAATTGATAGGAGATTCGACTATTACAAACAAAAATATTACTTAATAACGTAAAAATATTACTTAATAACGTAAAGTTTTGAAAAAAAAAATATTATTTTGTTAATAAATAATTATAAATACATATATGTACATATATTTTTTCGCAAAAAAAATCATATTTGTTCAGGAGAAAAAATTGGGGTTTCACTTGAATGAATTTTCTAAAAAATTCTGTCAAGAGTTTTTCGAAGAGCAGATAGCAAATTTTGGGAGTGGATGCAGGGCCTCCACACAATTCTGGGGCATAATACCAGGAGCAAAAAAATATAATCTGATCTTACGCAAACGAATACAAATGTAGGTACTGCCATTTGCATTTGAACCACAAAATTTGTCTAAATAATGCCAAATTAACATCTATAACAACCGTGGATTGATATTGTTGCAAGTTATTTGTGATTTCTTTTAAAACACACTCACTTTTATTTTGATTATATGGGAACGGACAAACGTCTCTATTTGTGCATGCACGGAAAGATCCCAGACTTAAATTTTTTTTTGTCAAAATGATCCGCACATATATAAATTTTTTCGTCGCAAATAAGTTTTCCTGAGAAACTGTTCCCAGAATTTGGTAACCATATTTCACGACGATAATCGTTAGGTAAAACAAATCTGGGAACGCCAGAGTTTTTTTTATTTTTACATTGTTATAGTCATTTTTATAATTTTAATAATTCTCGTAAGTTTAATTAATAAGTAAGTAGAATTTTTTACAAATTATCGAAATTATCACTGATGCAACGAAAGCAAAGACACATTTCAGAATGGTTTTTACTTAGGTATTTTGTTCCTAAAACCATAAAAAAGCATTTTTTTTAGCCAGACAGACTCAATTTATTGGCGACAAGATTTTCGTTTCTTTCCAAAACGTTTGCATCTATTGCCACTTACATAATGTATGTTCTCAGTATCCTATTTGGATCTACGGTTTAATATTCATGATCATTAATAACAAAATACGTATGTTAACCATTTTTAAGAAGAACCGCAATTAAAAGTGTATGAAGAATCTAAAACACCCATTTACAAGAGCCGAAAGAAGGCAAAAAAAGACGTCCTCTTCTTTAGAGACTAAAAATGAACTCATTTATTTTTCTTAAACTATTTCTACATTACAATTTCTATACCTAGTTACAAATACATACATATACTTGTGCTTAACCTATCTTATCTTTAGTTTCCTAAATTCTAAACTAACAATAAGGGTTGTAAAATGGATAACGACGATGCAGTGCGACGCATCCTTTGTTCATAACATATTACTAACAGATGTGAGTCATAAAACACAAACTGCGAGATCTTTTACTGTTATATGACAAGGTTCAACGCGACACAGCGTCGCCATCCATTTTGATCTCAAACTATTTATACAATACAATATTTCTACCGTCATAAAGGTCCATATGTGTATTACAAATATATGAATATCTATAGATAACTAAACATACTCCCGCCATTGACATCATAGTAAATATGTCAATTTAAATGTTGTAAGAGTTAGGCTGACTAGTAGAAAGACCGTTTGGAGTTGGCAGAGTTGTTGTTGTCTTTCTCAAGTGGTTGCGATCATAATGTTGACTTCTGCAAATGTCTCGATTTACTGTGATTGGATGCTGATGATAACAACGGGAACCTTGAAATAGTGGCAGCCATAGTGGTACATCTTTAATATCTGTAGATGCAGATTTGGAAGTTGAACCAAGAAAATTTGACTTTATACGTCATGTCTTAGTTCTCTTCTATTGTGGTATCGGCTGGTAACCAAACATAATTATTTGGCACTTGGTTGGTTGAAGATGATGGTTGGTTACTAAATTCGAGTAGGTATGCATCTTACATTCAGTGTCTTCGGCTTAACGTTTTATGCACCCAACATGTAATGGTTAAATTAGCAGCAAACCTGATTGTTCACTCGTTTTCAACTCGGTAGATATATTTGAAGTTCGATTGAATATATGACTGGTACTGGTTATATTGGTATGCCTGCTTCTAGAGCATCAGTGGAAGTTAAACCAGCACAACCAATTAATACGTCGGAAAGTAGGTTGTCGAGGAGACTAAACACCGAAGTCAGAAATGAAGCAGGTGAAGCTGCTGGATCTTCGTCGTTGATCATTCCAAATATAACATTGATCCGTCCAAGTACCATCACCATCATAAAATCCAGATCGCACAGCACATCGCATAAATACCGGTAAATTATTTGCCTTTTTATCTTGGTAGTGCTGAGCTTGGAAATCCACCCTTGGATACCTCGTTTATTTCGATAATCGATTAATATTTAAAACCAGACCAGAGGTTCTTTTGCTGGCATCGTCATCACTTTCCTCATCATATTGAAAAGTCCTGTCCATAAGCATAACCTCTATCAACGACCAGGCAGATTCGCAAACTTGCCAACTCCGTAGTCCTCACAGCAAATTCCAGATCGGTTCGCAGCTACATCTTAGAACTACATAATAATACGTTTGTACAATTATTTTTCTTACAATAATAAAAATATGAAATACAAAATAATACAGTATGTATTAAGATAAATGTTTTGACATTTTTTTAAAACATTTCATAATTTTCTTTTTTTTATTTTTTCATTAAAATACAATTTTTAATTAATTAAAGAAATTACATTTTATTTTATTTTTACTCTCACAGGTTTGAACAAAAGTTTTAATCTTATGGCGCTATTATTTTTTATCAAAATACAAATTTTTAATTAATAAAATGAAATTACAATAATTTCTTTAATTCAACATTTAAACACGTTTGTTTTAATTTCAACATCAACACAAGAATATAAAGTGTTTGAACAAATGATTAATTTATTTTTAAGAAAATATACTTTATGAATTACCTATTTAGATAATAAATATTATATTACATGTTATTATTTTATTAATTTATTTAATCTTATTCTATATACTAGGAAAAGGACGAGCAATGTAAAAAGAGCTTGTCGAAATCCCATTGCTTGTCCTTACGCCTAGTATATGACAAAGGCCAATTCTGGCAAAGATGGTCTTTGATACCCTGCCCCTTTTCCAGGCCATAGGGAAATATTTTTTTTCTTGGAAACATTTTACAACAAAAATGTATAAAAAATGAAGTGTTATTAATTTTAGACGTTTTACTATTTTTTGAGTGTTTTATATTTGAAATTTTATCTTTTTTACTGTAAATCAGTGACCAACGGACTTGGTTTGATACGATTACCAGGAAGGTAAATGATTCAAATTCAGTCCGACCCGAAAGTACTTCTGAATCTGAAAAAGAAAATGTTTTATTAAATAGTTCTTTAAAATGTATTTCTTTGACCCTATTAATACGTTTTCTTCGTTGCTTGCATAAACTATCTCCAAAATTAGAAGATAGTTTGCAGCTATTAATGGATTTCAAAAAATTACTTTGTTCTACATTAGAACATGTTTTATTGTTAGGTGGCACTTTTTTCGCCAATGAACCGCTAAGGGTTCCATTTAGTTCTTCTTCTTGAGAAGATACCTTTTTGAAAATTAGTGGATCTTTTTCCATCAACGGACCACTAACGATCACATTAATTGTTTTTTCGAAGATTGGATCTACATCCACCACAGGACCACTAAGGGTTCCATACAAGTGTTCTACATTAGAAGTAAATTTACAAATTGGTGGATCTTTTTCCACCAACGGACCTCTAAGGATCCCATGAAGTTTCTTTTCACAAATTGGATCTACATTCACCACAGGACCACTACGGATCTCATCATGTTCCTCTTTATGAGAAATAAGTTTGTCACAAGCTAAATCTCTAATTATCGCCGGACCACTAAGGATCACGCTGAGTTCCTCATTAGAACTTACTTTGTCCCAGACAAAAGGTTCTTCTTTCACCGCTGGACCACTAACGATCACTTCAAACTTGGTGTTTTGAGATACCAATTTTTGCCTATGGAGCAAAGTATTGTGGTTGCCATTGCAAATTCCACAACTACGCTCTTCACAAATTTTGCTAGAATGTTCACTTTTTAGACATCTAAAACATAATTTGTTTGCGATAACTTTTGTCCATTTCGCTTCATTGTTCAAACTTATGAATTTTTCACATTTATGTGTGGAATGCAGAGAATTACATCCCATAATGCAACTTGTGATTAAAAATAAAGGTGCCTTTATAGTATGCAAATTAAAATAATTATTTTTAGTTGGAATGTACTCTAATGGTTTCCACTTTGCATGATCTCCTGAAACAGTCCGGAGTTTAGCAAGTGGAGATTCGAATGAAAATCTTTTTGATGTAACATTCTCTTGTGATGTACTATCACAAGTCAAGTCTTGATATGATCCTTGAACTAGGCGTTTCTTTAAGGAACTCCAAGGTATAAAATCTTCCCGAACATTCGGGAGACTTGAATTTGGAGTATTGAAGGTAAAACCTTGTGAAGCTACCTTTTCTATTTTAGGGGACTCTATCAAATTCAAATTCAAATTTTCACTTTTAAGTGAAATATATGAATTTATGATTTCATCCTCATTAAATTTCACTGTACTCTAAATAATATATTTGAGATAGGTTCTTACATTTAATGAGGTACTGAGGAGTTTCAAATTCGAAGTCTCTTATGGCTTCTTGAAATTCACGAAGTGCGAATTTAAAGCATCTTAACAAGGCAACATTTGACTTAGCCTTCACTTCTTTTATTTTAAGCAAATAACTTCCATCTATATTAACCTTACCATACTCTTTGTCGGGTGATTCTTCCATTTTTCCTTGCACTCGAACACTTCAGTAAATGTAAAAAAAAAACGGAAAAATTGAGATTTTTTTTTTTTAAGTTAAGGTCGCGGTTTTAATTAAATCACGTCGGGGTCACCATGAAGAATCTAAAACACCCATTTACAAGAGCCGAAAGAAGGCAAAAAAAGACGCCCTCTTTCTTTAGAGACTAAAAATGAACTCATTTATTTTTCTTAAACTATTTCTACATTACAATATCTATACCTAGTTACAAATACATACAAATACTTGTGCTTAACCTATCTTATCTTTAGTTTCCTAAATTCTAAACTAACAATAAGGGTTGTAAAATGGATAACGACGATGCAGTGCGACGCATCCTTTGTTCATAACATAATACTAACAGATGTGAGTCATAAAACACAATCTGCGAGATCATTTACTGTTATATCACAAGGTTCAACGCGACACAGCGTCGCCATCCATTTTGATGTCAAACTATTTATACAATACAATATTTCTACCGTCATAAAGGTCCATATGTGTATTACAAATATATGAATATCTATAGATAACTAAACAGTGTACATGAATTAACACGATTCGTGCGCGACTTCAATCTCTGGGTGCCCAAAGTTTGCCCACCGGCAGCGAGGGGCAATGGCCTGGCGGCGCTGGGTTGTAAAAAACAGTATCTATTTATCTTTATACTAACAAAATTGTTATAAATTTGATTTTTTTTAGTCAATTTCTTTTGAGACTATATACCTAAGTGTATTTAGGGCTTTTCACAATAGTATAGCCTGACACTGTGTCATGATTTTTTTTTATTTCAAGTGGATTTTTTTTAGAAAATTACCCTCTCGGCTTAGCAGGTTGAATTAGACCCCTCCGCCCATACAATTTTTGTCTTGCCTTGATCCAACCTGCTTACGTGCCCTAGCCTTTTGTCGTATCTTAGGCAAAACAACCTGTTTAAATCTCCGTTCAAGCAAAATATTTTACCCTTCAACATTAACTCATGATTCAATAATATTTAACACTTAAAACTAAGAAATTAGCTATTCTGACGATAATTAAAAACTTAAAATTTTAACAATCATTTAATAAACCTTTGAGCAACCATGAAAGAAACGTTTAAATAGGTAACCTTACCTACCTACCTATATGGGATTTAGATCTACAAATCTGAAAGCAAAATAGAAAATATCAAACTGAAGATAATAATTACAAAAATAAAAACACACAAACATCATTTATCGTCACACGTCACCTTCCTTAATTGAGAGAAACCACAAAAAATGCAAAAGCAACCCTTAAAGTATCTACCTATACTACCGAACGCTTTCAGCACTGAACGCTGCCGGATTGGGTTTAGCCGATCCCATAACCACTGGTCCCAAGACCATCCCGGAAGTAGTCATAAAGACCAATTAAATTTATATCGAAAATAAAACTCGTCGAATACATTCCATACGTTCCACGCCTCAGCTTAAACATCCCTCACACTACATCTACAAATTGAAAGCATTCTTCCTTTTTTGCTCACATTTTATTTCAATTTAAAAAACAACACTCAATGAGCGAGAGAATATTTCCATGCAAAACCAATATACCTACAACTATACATAATTTATGCTTCTCGCATTAAATCGACCAATGGCTGAAAATCCAACACAACAGAACAGAAAAAAATCCTTAGAAATAAAATTCTTCCCACAAAAATCCCTCACTCGAATTCTCTAACCATCTTAACGAATATATATTAAATGCACGAACCATTGCATTTAACGAAAATATAATAAGTTTTCTGAACAATTACTCGGTCTCGCTCTGGCTCTTGCTATGGTTCTCGCTCTCCTCGCACTTATAATGCAATTTTACTTTATTGTTTTTTAGTCTTTGTGGTAAAATTATTTAATAAATTTTTGCTTTGTGCACTTCCTTGCAAAAAAACCTTTCCATCGATATATAATTTATATACTTTCGGCTTTTGTAGACCGCGTAAATGGTACCCCAAAATTCGTGTTTGTCGTTTTATTATATTGATGATGATGATGATGATGATGATGATGATGATGATGATGATGATTCAATGCTATAACCCAATGATGGTCATTATGATTTTCTTGTGGAAATTATTATATGTTAAAAAGAATCATAGTGGACTTAAACATATCCAAAAAGTAGTCGTTAGATTGCTGAAACCGTTCGATCGAGTAGCTTTGTAGTTCAAATTTTTTTGCCGGACCGCTGTAGTTAATGTGAACTGCAGTTGGACGTGGCCCAAAGATAATATAACACCAAGATGTAGCATCCCATACAAAATATTGGAACCCAAAAATTAAAGGCTGGGATCCGAATAGTATGAATGACGTACCCATAAATTGAAATTTTTATGAAGCGATGCCTTGTTGGTGTCGATTGGAGGAGACTTTCATTGGTTGTTTGTTTTTTCTTTAGTTTTTTGCTTATCCTTGATAATGGTGTGTATCTGTATAGATAGACATGCAGTTACTTTTTTGTTCGTTCGTCGCGATTTTCGAATAAAGGGTAGCAAGGATTTTCTTTTGGTGTTTTTTTTGTGAGGTACCTGTTACAGCAGGAGGAGGAGATCCCACCCATCGATATAAAGAAAATTTTATTTATGTAGCGTTATATAACACATAACAACAAAGATTTTTTTCCGGGAAAATAAGTATATTATGGGAGTGTTTCTTTATTTATTCCGAATATTCGGAATATCTGCAACACCGCTTTTGCGTTTCTTTATTAACTAAAATATTCCGGATAAACTTTTTTGTTGTTTCTTTATTCCTTCCAGAATAATTGGAATGCATTCTTTTTGTTCCCACTCAAGAGGTAGTGTAAATGGAATATTCTCTAGTTTAACAGATACATTTCATTTTTTTCATTGCAAACAACTGCTGTTGACCTTGTCTGCCATCGGCCATTGATGAAAGCAAATAAAAATGGGAAATCATTTGTGATTATTATTTTTGCGTGCGCGAAAAAAAATTCCGATTACTAAAACTAAAATTTGTGTATCATTGCAACTTTTAATTTCGGCATTTAATTCTTCTGCGTTTCGCTTTTGTAAAGTCGCGTGTTTTGTATTGAAAACTTGCGTAGTAAATGAACAATATTTGTAGAAAATATATAGGAAATCAACCAAGTGAAATATTTATATTTTTTTTCTATTTCAAGATGCAAATTCTTTGTGTTTCCTGGAGGTATAAAATGCCTCAAAGGCCACCAAGCCCATCAAGACAAATTTGATAGTTTACAAAAATTATAAAAATTAATTTGTTTGACATGAAAATAAACAGCTGATAGTTGGATATTTTCTCCAGTAAAATCTGTTTCTTTATTTATTCCTTTCTAGATATTCTGGATAGATATTTTGTCTTTTCTGTCTTTTCTATTCTTTATCCGGAAAAAATAAAGAAATACACCCTATATGTAGATAATCGGCATCCTGAATCTAAAAATGAAACCCATTTTGATATGACATATGATATGACATACGGATTCTCCTATAGAAAAAAGCCTGCCATGCGGCGAACAAAAATAAAATTTTTCTTGATCTTTTCCATGAAAGTTGGTCCTTTGGCAGATGGTACATTAGAATATATCCATTTATTAGGGTTATTTGAGTTAATACTTTTTAAATTAACGAGGCAAAAATAACTATCATCATGGGGATTTTTTGATTTTCGCCAGTTCATTGGGGTATTGAGCTTCAAAGAACGTCTTATTCTACTTGACCATAGTTGCAAACTAACAACTCAGTTTCGACAAACAGTTTTAGGCACCCAGAGCTTATATAAATTACACATTTGCATTTTGAAGTAGTCAAAATAAGCTGTTTTCACGAATTCTGTCACCAATTTTTTTAAAAACTTAAGCCTCATTCACCGCAAATGTTAGAAAAACAGTGTGGATATCAAAACAACTTCTCCGTGATGTAGATATTGTTATAATTTCTTCATAACTGGATATTAACACTGTACGTACCAAACTGCAAAATGTGCGACTACTCTAACTTGAATACAATAAAGCTTTGTAGGTAAAACTAAAGCTGATGGATTTAAACGGATGGTGGATTTAAATTTACCGTTTTTGAATATAAGAGAAAAATAAAAAAAATTCCGAAAAATGTTAAAAAGTTAAATTTTGTAGGTATGTGTAATCATTAGGTGATATAGAAACCCTTGGTCGTCCACCCGATATCCCGGTTAGACCGGCTGGCCGACCAAAAAAGAAGGTCACTTTTTAGGGGGGTCACCACCCATCTATATAAAGGACGAAATCTGTATCAAATTACAGGAAAAACTTTCACCATTCATTTTTCGAAGGTCGTCCGGGGCAAAGCTGGGTCAGTTTCTCTGGCCGACCGGATTTATGCAAAAAACTAAAATAATGCATATCTCACTTTAAATATTAATAACTTACTGGATGTCCAAAACTCATGCTTGAAATTTTAACTAAAGAAAGCTCTACTAAGTGAACTGAAATTATAGAGAACTTATATTTTTAACTTCAACTTGTGGAGTTAACAGAAGTTAACAGAAGAAAAAAATTTCATTGCAGGATATTGGTTTTGTTTTCCAAAAACTAAGTGTCTGAATTTAATCAAATTCCCTTAGAAATATAAAGTTCACATTTTATTCATGCTGTGAGTTTTATAAGAGTCGGTAATCATCGACCATAATTTGCGTACGATAGCATCTAACTGATGAGCCCAACTGTCATACCTGGGCGAAAAGCAATCTTTGGAGTTGAGATCACTTGAATCCACTAAAACAGAATTAGTTTTTTAATTTTCTTCACCTTCGTTATTAAAGCCAGACCACGGGCTATTATTTTTCTAAGTGTCTGAATTTAATCAAATTCCCTTAGAAATATAAAGTTCACAATATATTCATGCTGAGAGTTTTATAAGAGTCGGTAATCATCGACCATAATTTGCGTCTTAGAAGATATATAGACATAGATTTTGATGAGCCCAACTGTCGTACCTGGGCGAAACGCAATCTTTGGAGTTGAGGTCAGTTGAACTTATTAATTGAATTATATTCAATCGCTCCTGTTATTTAATATTTTGTTCTTTTCAAAATAAAATTCTTTGTTTCTTTTTTAGTTAAAATGTATTATTTTTATTTTTTACTCTCCAATGAGAGAACCCGACAATGGAATTGATTTTTAGCAACTAACTTCTTAAATACATCTCTATTTGGAAAAGGGGAAAAATGATGAGTCGCGAAATGCGACAAAGGGTATTGTGCGCAATGCACAATATAAATCGTGTGGGAAGGTATGATGAGTCGCTAAATGCGACGAAGAGTTTGATATCATTAAGGTGATATCGATATTTAGTGGAGGATGTGTTAAATTAAACACAGAGTTGCTTTAGTAACAAAAGGCGGATGCTGGGCATCGTTATGTGTGGTCAAGTATAGGAATGTATAGGATAGTGGGAATAAGTATAGGAATGTATATGCAAATATACAACACTCCACTAAAACAGAAGTAGTTTTCTAATTTTCTTCACCTTCGTTATTACTTACCATCCTACTCTCATTATAAATGTGTGGAGTTGTCAAACACGCAAGGTTTATGGAAATGGAGGGATGTACACAAGAAAAGTAGAGTTCGTCGTAGCTATCAAAGTGGCCAGGGCCAACATTTCTTTAGATTTTTAAGGAATCGTTTGCGATTGTTTAAGAAATCGAACATTAATTTTATATGATTCCTTAAACGATCGCTTTTTCGAGGTAATTCAAAACAAGGAGGGCTCTAAAAACTTCTAAAATATTTTGTTAACCACAAAAAATAAAAACAAATTATTTTCTTTAAAGATATTAATCAATTGGTTTTTATTTCTACTAAATAAATACTGTGAGGCTATTCTTATGGTATAGGAAATAATACACTTTTTTGTGACTGTAAACAAAACTAGTTGATAAAATTTCTTAAGCTTTTAGAAACTAGTCAAAACTTCTCTTAATACTAGTAACCATGTTCTACCCTGATTCTAAATAAAAAAATTTTGATTATACCTCAAAGAAGTACCAAAAATAGTTAATTGTAAAATAAACTATGTGTGAGGCTATTCAAATGGTACGGACTGTACTTAACCTTTTTTATAGCTTTTCAATTAAATTTGTATCTCTCAAATTAAAATTAAAATCCATAATGTTGGTGCGCATTGCATTTCATCGCTCAACGCGGCGTGCAGTTAGACTGCTAAATTCCCAAAGGAATTTTTAGCCGTTTTTTTGAGGAATGTACTTTAAGATTTTAAATCGTTAAAATAGTAAAAAAGCTTAATAAATGAAATAAACAAATGAAATAAAAGTAAATAAAGTGTATACATGCCATACTTCATTGAAAAAAATATAAAACTACATGCAGTTCTGCGTTAAATGCTGTAAAAACACCTATAACAAGCACTGAAATTTTTGTTCATTTCACAGGTAATCTGTGTCTCATATTCTACATAAAGTAAGTAAAGTTACTCTGCACTACGAGCACTCAATGGATTTGAGCGCCTTGCCATCACCAACAAAAACTAATGCGACCCTGAACTAGAATTTCATTTTTGACAGATCGGGTTCATTTAATTCCCGTGATTGAAGTGTATTTTAATTTTCAAACAATTTGCTTTTTTATAGCAAAATGCTGCGAAATATCAAATGAAAAGTATTCTAAGATAATGTATTTACCTAAAAACATATCACTTATGTGGACTATGAAACACAATCGGCCCGTGAAAAGAATAAAATTGAAAATTCCATATTATTATAGGTGTTTTTAAATGATTTAACGCAGAACTGTATGTTGTTTTATATTTTTTTAATAAATTATTGCAAGTATTTACTGTGTTAACTTTTATTACACTTTTTTATTTAGAATTTTCACTATTTTAACGTTTTAAAATCTCGAAATATTTTCCTATAGCTCGGCAAAATGACAGATCGGGTTCTTTTTTTTATTTGGTGCTTCACTCACATACACTCTATGTGACATACACCTCTTCCTTATCTTCTTATTCTAAGGCCTTTCCTATGTTATAATTCAATTACAATTTGACATTCTAAAATTTCTCGGCAATTAGTTCGGCTCATCTTTGCTTTTCCTGTAAATTAAAAATAATTGTCTTTCATTTTTAAAAAGTAAAAACTTGTAAAACTTAAAACTAAAATAAAGGAAATAAAGGATGATGGCACCAGTAGTCGGCCAGTTAACTTTTTTTTTATCTTTGATTAGCGTTTAAAAATAACTTATTATTTAAGTTTTTGATAGAGTTATAAGTTTTTATGATCAATTGAAATATGTAGATTACGAAATACTAGACTTAATATTAACTACATGAAACAAATTAGGTATTTATCTTTATTGAGATGAAAGTGTGATTCTTGAGTAGTCGGCCCTTTCAGTTTCAGTAGTCGGCCGCTAAAGTATCTAGTAATCGGCCTCAATTTGGCAGTTCATATTTTCATACTACAGTAGAATCTCTAAAAGATGAACAGCTCAGAAAGATGAACGGAAAATTTTCACATTTCAGTGTTCAAAACGATGAACGGGTTAAAATTTGGTACTCGAAAAGATGAATACTTTATTCCCAACATAATTTTTTACTTCTTCTTTGCTTTTAGTTTCTCCGGAACAATACTTTTGAGCTTGTTTTAATTTGTTATGTAATAAATTTTAATGTTTACTATATCTTCTTCCTCAAACATACGTTGATGCTCGAAAAGATGAACAATTTGAAAAGATGAACGGGCCCTGTTTTATATCTGTTCATCTTTTCGAGATTCTAGTGTATTTGCAATAGCAGAAAGTATCTGGGAAGCGTTTTAGCATTTAAGCATTTACCAACTATATCAAAATACAATTTCAATTGAACAGGAACATGTATTTTAGTCCAAATGTTTTTAAATATTGCTTTTTAACTTAACAAAACAAACAACTTCAAAAGCTATGTTTTTGAATTGAATAATTAAAAAAATATTTATAAAATAAGTAAGAAAAAAACTATAACAAAACAAAACAACAAAAAACAACTTCATAAGTTACATACTATCAGACGTATTTATAAGATGTTTTACTAGTTAGACAGTAGGTGTGTTTTATTCATTGCTGCATAGCCAGCGCAGCAAAATTTCCCTTGGCAAACAAAAACAATTTGATTGTTGGCGAAAAAGAAGTCAGTAAAAAAAAAGATGGCTGTGCTGGCGATAGAGCTTTCAGTTATTGAAATGAACGTATAGAGTGAGTGATCGTTTTATTCAAACTTGTGCTGCGCTGGCTATGCAGCAATGAATAAAACACACCTAGTGTCTAAATAATTCAAAATAGTTCGAAATAATTGGAAATATGTTTTATTTGATTAAACAAAATGTTACATTGGCCAAGGTTTAGACAACCGAGTCCAATGTTTAAGTAAGATAGCTCTAAAACATCAAATAAAGATGTTTGTTTGTTTTTTGACTTTTTTGGGCTGTATTTAACAGGTCCGATGGTTTTTGCGGGAACCCACATTTGGCAAGGTTTATGAGCCACTGTACAAGTTTTTGTTCATCGGCTGCAGCATAGAGTACCTATGAGATGCAGTAAGCAATACGCCAGGATCCATTTTTCTTGATTTTTCAGCTACTTTGCCATGGATTCGGTCTCGGAGAGTGGTTCTAGGAACCCCCAAATTCCCGACTTGCCTCTCTAAGTGAGCAATTTTCCTCCCTGATTTTCCTTAATGATAAAGAAAGTGCATCTTGTAATTGTGATTTATCTTTTGTTGTTTCCATTTTATAAGTTTTTTAAATTAAAATAATTTTCGGAATTTGTATTACCTACCTATATCTATTACTATTATTTTAAAGTAAACAAAAGGTAGGTACACATAAAAGTTTAACTTTACGACTTACGAAAATCTACCTTAGAGTCTTAGGATTAATTACATTACAGCTGAGTTTAAACAAATTTATCTTACCGTAACCAAAAAATTGTTATCAATGCTAATGAAGTAAGTTATAAGTTTTTCGTGATTACAAACAACCTATAGAATAGGTGGTTAAATATACTGTTAATCACTTAAAAACTATATTAATTCTAGTTTATTGTTCATAATTTAATAACACTAGTAAGTTATGTAAGAAAATCTTACATGTGTATTTAGTAATCTGAGCCTTACTTACATACAAAACATAATAGGCCGACATAAAAATACGTGTTGTCTATAGTCGGCCAACCATTTTCTCTTTACGTTAAAATGCGGCCGACTACTGAAACCATGGATTATGGAATATTTTTTCATACTGTTGGGGGGCCGAGCTAGGAAGAATCGAAAAAAAAATGTCTTCAGAGGTTGTAGTGAATTACCAAACAATATTTTTTAAATTTTTAGCCAAAATAATCAAATATAAACTATAAACAAATTAAACATGATCACTAAAATGAAACGAAAGCTTCTTTTTGTGAAGACGAGACAACCAAAACTATATTCTGCTGATTGGGTTGTCGCAAAAAGAATTTCTTTGCTGAGTTTGTACTGCTGGATTCGCTGTGGGTTCTGCTTGCTGCTGTGCACCGACCAATATTATTAGGTAAGTCTTGGATAACCACGTCGAAGTCAGTCGGCGAACTTTCGATTTTCGAAAAAAAAATATCAGGCGATGTATCTCTAATTGCTCATCCATCATATTTATACAAAATTTAAACAAATTGCACTTTGTATGGAAACTTCAAATGCTTATATCTCTGTAACCAAGTAACATTTCATAATGGAAACAGGCTTAAATAATTGCTCATTTCGCAATTTAATTTGCTCAGCCAAAATTTTAACTTAAAAACCCCCCACTAATTAATAAATCAATAATTAAAATTTTAGTCGACGGACTAATAAGATACTACAAATAGCTCTTAAATAACTTTAAACCACTGAAAATAGAAAAAGGTATATAGCCCAATGGAAGAGGTATAGCCCAATGGCTGAGTTGTCAGTGGTCACAGGTTCAAAACCCGCAAACGAAACAGAATTTTTTTTTTCTTGCAAATCATACATCCAATACAATTTCGACATGCATATTTCCATAAATAAGATTTAAAAATGTATCTTGGTAACAAAAATTTTACGAATTAAGGGATATTGCTTAAAACATACGAAATTGCATCTACATATCCATACTAAAATCGCGATATCTTTTTAACCAGATGGAATTTTGAGCTGATTATAGTTTTAAACAATTGCTCAACTCAAAATTGAACTTGTTCAGGCAAAATTATAATTCGCTCACCCCTGGTTAACTAATACATCGCCGATTAAGTGAAATTGCTTAAAACATACCAAATTGCACCTACATACCCATACTGAAATCGCGATATCTTTTTAACCAGATAGAATTTTGAGCTGATTATAGTTTTAAAAAATTACTAAACTCAAAATTGAATTTGCTCAGGCAAAATTATAATTTGCTTACTCCTGGTTAACACATAAATTGACGATTAAGTGGAATTGCTTTAAACACACCAAATTGCACCTACATGCCCATACTAAAATCGCGGTATCTTTGTAAACAGAGTGAGTATTGAGCTCATTGTAGTATTAAACAGTTGCTAAACTCAAAATTGAATTTACTCAGGCAAAATTTTTATTTACAATTCCCTGGTTAACTAATAAATCGACGATTAAGCGCAATTGCCTATACTAAAATGGCGATATACACTGCCCGACAACCGATTAGCACCCCCTCTAATATTTCAATGTAAATGCATATAACTCGGATCTCTGAGTATGTATCGTGCTCAATCTTTTTTTTTTACATTCTCCTCCATTTGCACTCGCTCTAAAAAATAACTTGAGTTTTGGAAATGAACCGTTGTTTTGTTTTGCTTTGTTCTGTCAAATATAACAAAAAAATAAAAAAAAAATTACAATTCCCTGGTTAACTAATAAATCGACGATTAAGCGCAATTGCCTATACTAAAATGGCGATATATTTGTAAACAAACTGAATTGTGAGCTGCTAAAAGTTTTCAATAATTTATCATCTCACTTGGCCGAGACTAGGAAAATAACTTTTGCTAGGGGTCTATTCCCCCCTGTTTAGCCGGGAGGGCAATTTTCTAAAAAAAAAAAATGACTTGAAACAGAAAAAATATATGTATTCCAAAACAACATAACACTTACGTACAATGCCACGCTATACGTTTTTGTAAAGCCAGAAATCTCTTCTTTAATTTTATTCTTAAATAAATTTGTTTTAGTGTACAGTTTTTGAAATATTAATTTTCAAATTCAAAATTTTGAATAAAAAAAACTGAAAAAAAAAATTCAAAATATCTTTTTTTTTTAAACTAGAGCATTGAATTTTGGAATCAAAATCAGTACTTAACCACATAAGATTTGTCAAGAGACAAAAACAAAAGATTTAATTTTAAGTCAAACGCTAAACACCAGATACTTAAAAGTCTTCTAATTTTTGAAAAAAAAATATTTTCAATTTTTTTTCTTCAAAATTTTGAATTTGAAAATTAATATTCCAAAATCTGTTCACTAAAACAAATTTATTTAAGAATTTTTGCCTGGGCAAATTCAATTTTGAGTGTAGCAACTGTTTAATACTACAATGAGCTCAATACTCACTCTGTTTACAAAGATACCGCGATATTAGTATGGGCATGTAGGTGCAATTTGGTGTGTTTAAAGCAATTCCACTTAATCGTCGATTTATTTGTTAACCAGGAGTAAGCAAATTATAATTTTCCCTGATCAAATTCAATTTTGAGTTTAGTAATTGTTTAAAACTTTAATCAGCTCAAAATTCTATCTGGTTAAAAAGATATCGCGATTTAGTATGGGTATGTAGGTGCAATTTGGTATCTTTTAAGCAATTTCACTTAATCGGCGATTTATTAGTTAACCAGGGTTGAGCAAATTATAATTTTACCTGAGCAAATTCAATTTTGAGTTGAGCAATTGTTTAAAACTATAATCAGCTCAAAATTTCATCTGGTTAAAAAGATATCGTGATTTTAGTATGGGTATTTAGGTGCAATTTCGTATGTTTTAAGCAATTTCCCTTAATTCGTAAAATGTTTGTTATCATGATGCATTTTTAAATCTTATTTATGGAAATATGTATGTTGAAATTGTATTGGATGTATGATTTGCAAAAAAAAAAAATTTTTGTTTCATTTGCTGGATTTGGACCTGTCACCTTACTGACAATTCAGCCGGCTGCTCTTCCATTGTGCTATCCTTATTTTATTTTTAGTGGTTTAAAGTTATATAAGAGTTATTTGTAGTATCTTATTAGTCCGTCAACTAAAATTTTAATTATTGATTTATTAATAAGTGGGGAGTTTTTAAGTTATAATTTTGGCTGAGCAAATTAAATGGCAAGATGAGCAATTATTTAAGCCTGTTTCCATTATGAAATGTTACTTGGTTACAGAGATATAGGCATTTGAAGTTTCCATACAAAGTGCAATTTGTTTATATTTTTTTTAAAAACAACAAATAAAATGAGTAATTGATTAATTGCATAAATATGATGAGCAATTAGAGATACATTGCCTGGCATTTTTTTTTTTACGAAAATCGAAAGTTCGCCGGCTGACTTCGACGTGGTTCTCGGATATTCCTTTGCCCGAAGATTCGTGCCGAAACAATAATAAATAATAATATACGTAGGTACTTTGTGGATTAAACACTGAAGAAATCACGAAAAACGAAGAAACGTTGGGAGATATGAAATAATTTTATTTAAGTTTTAGATAGATAGATCCTAAATAGTTTGAACAAAAAGCCCACTGGTAACAACATCATTAAAATTTTGTAAGTTTTGTTTACAAAAATAAAAGATAAGTGTATTAATGTGAAAACTTACAGTTCCTGCATGTTCATGATGCCATCAAAAGCAGTTGGATTGATTTTTTCAAGGAATCTATTTCCGGAAAAACTTCTAAAAACATAATAAATAGATATTTACAAACAACAACTTATACAATGAGAATACATACAGTTTAGCTATTTGAGATCCGGAAAACGCTGAATCTTCAATATTGGTCAAAATATTATTATCTAAAATTCTTTAAAACAGAAGTTTGTAAAAAAAATTTTACTTAATATATTAAACTCACAATTGTTCAGTCTTTATTTTTACTGATTTACTAAAGATGCGTTCAATTTTGTTTCCTCCAAGATCTCTAGTTTAGATTTTAAAAATAGATAAAGTTTCGTTACAATATTGAAAGCTTTATCTTAATATTGGGGGCAGTTGGTTCACAGTGAGTTAAATCTGAATTAGAATTTCACACTTCCCGATTAAATGGCGCTAAACAACAAAAATCGACTGATTTACCAGCTGCAATAATTAATGATTAATTGGTTGAACACAATGCGATGGAGCCGCAGCCGGAGTCGGGAACGCAACTGCAGACGGTTGGAGCCGCAATGGTTCGTGAACTTTTAACTTTCCACGTACACGCACTTTTGACGTTTCAATTTGTATGAAGAAAAAAAGTGTCGGATAAACATGTCAGTTTATGTTTCAGAGTCCTCACTAATTTTCCTCCGTCAAAAATTGAGCAGACGAATCCAAAATTTTTTTCCTCTGTATTTGACACAAAAACTGAGAAATTTTGCTGAGGAATTCTGTTTATATTTGTGAGATTGCTGAGATCTTTGAGATCTGAGAAATATAAACTGACCAATTGAAGTTTTAGGGCTTATTTGTGTCGCAAAAAAAATTATTACTTAAAAGTAAAATATTGGAAATAAAAAAAGTGAATAATATACTCGTGGCTGTTTTTTTTTTTCTTTAAAATACATATACAAAAAGCTGTGCAGCTCATTGTTGGCTGATAAAAAAATGACGTAGGTACGACAATTTTTGAAAGCAGTTGCAGCTCCGGCTCCGATTCCAGTTCCAGCAGGAAAAAAATAATAAGCTGTGAACAAACTGGCCCTTAATGAAAAATAAAGTTACATAATTTGGAGAATAGCGTTTGATGGTAAATAGTGCATATCAGGTATCCTTACTAAACCGCTATGTACAATCTTTCTGAAATTTAAAAGACAAATTGAATGTTTTTAACTTATAAGTTGTAACCATACATTAGGTTTCGAGTAATCGTTAAATGGTAGATCATTTGGGATAGTCATACATCAGCTCCAAAGCAACAAAATATTATTAAGTATGTTATAGGTATATCTTTTTTTTCCAGTTTTTTATTTGCACCCGTTATTCTCCTTCGGAATACACAAACAATAAAGGCTTTTCGGAACGACGAGGAAACTTTCGGCTGTCAATATATTTAACATAAGATTCGATTAATCGCATTGCATTGGTCGCGTTGGAGTGGGTACTCTCATTTATCGCCCTGATTATATATTTTAACAGCCGAAAGTTTCGTCGGCGTTCCGAATTTTTCGCATTGGTTTGGTGGAGCCTTAAGTCAAGTCTTTTAAGTTTTAGTTTCGTAGCATTCTGGTTTCTAAAGTTACATATTATATCTATGAAAGTGTGCGTACCTATAGCAGCTATTCATTTGTCGATTCGAGCAATTTTAAAGATAGTGTTTTGACCATTGCAATTTCATTTCGTGTCTATGAATAGATGTGAAATACCTACTGCCTACGTGTGATGTTTTTACACATTCTTTCTCATTTATTATCTGAAATGGATTGAAAATTCTGTATGAACATAATTCTGTATTTCATTATTCTGTAAATCTCTTATTCTGTATTCCAAAATTCTGTAAATCCAGAATTCTGTATATCAAAATTCTGTAAGTCCAAAATTCTGGAATTTTGGTTTTACAGAATTTTTAACTGTATTGAAAATTACTGGAAAATCACTTTTGGTTTTCAATAAATCAATTGTTTTCCAATAGCCGTTCCCATATGGTACATATTATAAACGTTAAAAGTCTTGTAATTTAACTGTAAATTCAGAAGATAAATAAGAGGAAATACAGGCGAAATCAACTTAAAAATTGTGAAAATAAAAGAATTTCTACGTTCTTCATATAATTTCGTTTAAAACCTCCAAATGCGACTCTAAAGTATTTTATTTACAAAACATAAGTTTTAAAAAATTTGATTGGAAACTATGCTAACAAATTTGAACCCATCTGCATTGAGTTATCGAACGGAAATAGAAAAAACAACAAATCCGTATATGCAATCAATATCAAAGTGGATTCTGAAATTTTATCAGCTGTGAAAAAGAATTATAAACTTGAGATGAACACCCTTTTTCTGAAAATGTTGAAATAAATATCTTTGGACTCTAATGAAAGCTTAATAGGTATAAACAACTTTTTGTATTCTAAACTCCAAAATGCTGAATTTCAAAATAAGGTAAATTATAAAAGAAAAATTGTTTTGATATCAAAATTTTTTTCTAATTTACAGAATTTTGAAATACAGAATCATGGTTTTACAGAATCTTAAAAAACAGAATTTTGGATTTTCAGAACTTTGGAATACAGAATTTTAAATTTACAGAATTTTTAAACACAGAATTTTGGAAACCGAATTTTGACACTTACAGAATAATGACCTTAACGAATTATTACGTTATTTATATAATACCAAATTTAACTCTAAAGCCGGAACCACACCTTGAAATATTTCTTGTGATGTGGTGTGTTGTGTCGCTGGCTGGCACAATAATCAAAGTTTTGTATTGCATTTTTTTGCATTCGTGATTCGCTATTTACTTCTAGCGAGTTTCATTCAAATTGTTAAGAATTGCTCTAAAAATTAATAAATGAAACTTTCAATGAAACTTTTTTCAGTTGTTTGACATGCCTGTCATTTGCTTTTTGACAAAAAACTTCAACAAATTTATGAAATCGAAATTATGAACTTCCTCCATAATAATTTTTTTTTAATTTAGCACTAGGCGACACAAGTTCACAACAAACAACAAAATATTTTTCATTTTATAGAAAAAAACTGTGTATTCAGATCAAATCTCTCACCCCATGAGAGAGCTCTTCTTTCGTGTTGAGAATGGTGCCGTGAACTAAGGCCATATGAACTAACGCCATAATGGCCTTAGTTCACTTTCGTTTTCAATTTAACTCAAATTTGAATTTAAGCGATAACTGGAACATGGCGTTAATTCACATTTGAAAATGAACTACATCCATTATGGCGTTAGTTCATATGGCTTTAGTTCGCGGCACCCTGAGAATTGACCTAGAATTGCTCTTTTTCTTGCAATATCTTTTTACAAAAAGTGCAAATCTTTTCGTGAATGAAACTGGCTATTGACCTCTTCCCCGAGGACAGTTTTATCTTCCCCACATAAAAATATCTCTTCGACACAGCGTAGTATAGCACAATTGGAAAAAAATTTATTCTGTAACCACACAGCACACCACATTACATCACACGAGACAAATATGGCTCTACGTATGTGAAATATATTAAAGCGATAGCGACACACTACTCCACAACACACCACACGAGATATAATGTGGTTCCGACTTAAATTATTTAATTTACAAAACAAATCTTCCAGTAATGCCAGAGTTTGGTAGCAGGTTTTCCCATAGTGATACCCAAAATGTCCTTTTATTTTCCGCGCTTTTGTTAAAAATATCGCACATTTTACCCACGACTAAATAAGTAAAAAAAAAATATATTTCTAGTAATTCAGTTTCGTATAATGTGTTTTATTATAGGAAAAATACAATCCCATCCTTTTTCATTACGTAGTAAAGTTTAGAAACTGGATAAAAATATAAATTTTGAAAATTTGCGTTGAATGCATGAGTTTAACCATTTGCAACCAAAAAGGAAAAAATAAAAACACAAATCGAAATAAAAGAAAAACAAACACAATAAAATTAAATTGACATTTATTATCGAAAAGCGTAGTTTTTGTTCACAATTTAGATTTGTAATTTGTGCATGGGATTTTACGTTTCGCATCAGCAGCGTCTAGGCGGCCGTGTGTTAAATGGATTGAAATTTCGAATAAATTCTATCCGAGATTAAATTTTGATGTTTCCACGTATAGATTCACCATTAAATTTGAATCGATTTAAATCCAATTCATACAAGGTTTAAGTAGTTAAATGCCAAAATGAAAATGAACGCACTGATCTCTATAATACACTGGATAGTGAATAGCCTATAGTGTATAACAGTTTTTGTGAGGCAAGTTTTTTAAAGGGTACCGGCCACGACTTCATATCTCGCTCTATACAAACGAAAAAAGAGATTTAAGATACTTGCTGAAATTGAGCATTTATTTGATGTCAGTATATGTCAACAAGCATTGCGGCTGTAAATATTGAAAAAAATAAAAGAAAATGCAGGTCCAGTAGCGTCCATTCCGCTGGTGCCGCTGTTATACTGTTATATGAGGGTACCGGCCACGACTATATTTTTGCCTCAAAAATTTTGTATAAATACACTATCCAGTGTATATAGAGATCAGTGATACAGATATATTGAATGAGTTATCTCTACACTCTAAGAAATATTCGAAAAATTACTACAATAATGTCCAATTTAATAAACAAACACTAAAAGCACTTTTATCGAAAACCCTCTTAAATTTTATCAGGCCCTTAAATATTTTTAGCTTCACCAATCTATAAAAGGGAAATTTCAGGGAAATTTTTGTTATAATCGAGTTCCCTTCACATTGGTTTTTTTCTTTCTAATAAGCGAAATGTATGAGAAAAAAAGAGAAAGCATTATGTATTGAAACAAATGCCAATAATTGCAAAATAATTCGGTAAACTTCTTCAAAATCAAAAAAAAAAAACATTGGGCCGCTGCCGAAAGGTTCTTATAAAATGAGTTTCAAATATGCGCATATAAAAAGAAGAGAAAGAGGCAAAAATTACGCACAAAAAAATGGGCTAATTGATATTGTATCTCCAAAAATTGAAAATTAAAATGTTTCAAAATTTTTTCTGCAAATTTCAGCTGATATATCCTCTTGTTAACTGAATCTGATGACATTTTAATGACACTGGAGCAGAGGAAACGGATAAAAAATTTCAACACGTATAGTTGGTCTCTGTGTGGCATAGGGATATCGTTTTTCTCTTATTCAACATTTTTTGTTGAATATTCATAAATTCGTTTTGATAATCTTGTAATCGTGGCAAAACAATGTGCCAAAATGCAGTAAGAACGTAGAAAAATGTTCAATGCATTTCTTTCGGTTGTGTCTCCTTTCTCGTGAAGGGACATATGCATACGTATTACGTAATAGGATTAGAATCAGTCTCGAGTCGCAGTCACAGAAAGCAGAAGTTGTGGGTGCGCTGAATTGATTTATTAAGAGTGAAAAAAAAAAATAAAGTGAAGTGTCAAATTTTAAGGTACGCAGGAGGTAAAAGTATTAAATATTACATATTTGGTTATATATTACGATATAGGTGCGTAGATATATGAATGTAGGTATATTCTGTATTAGGGTGAGTTATGATAGAATAAGGTAGGTAAGGTACCCACCCTTCAAAAAATTCACATAATAAATTGAACATTTTCAAAAATATCCACCTTTAAAAAGATTAAAACCGATCAAACATTCACCTAGAAAATTCGTTATTTTTCACAAACTAATGAATAGATACCTATCGATCTAGTTATGTAGGTACCTATCTACCCAAATTATACACAATCAAATTAGATAAAAATATACCATCTGAAATTTCTCGACTTTGCAATAAAATAGCCTTTTTGGTGGACCTCAAATATACATAGTGACGTCAAAAATTTTCAGAAATTAATAAACAATATAGGTACCATATTTTTGTTAAAATATTTTCTAAATAATAATTTTATTAAAAAAAATAATAAATATAAGCGATATCGAATTTAAAGAAGAAAACATAAAAATAATTAAAACTATATTACACATAAATAATTATCCACACTACTTAATAAATAATTTAATAAACAAGAACATCAATAAAACTACAAAAAACAAAAATTCTCAACAAAATCCAGAAGTTGGCAACCTATGAGATACTATGGTATTGCATATATTCTAAATCTAACCGATAAGAGAAACTTAAATAAAATTTACCCGATTTGCCATTCCAGCATAGTTGAGGTACATTAGAAATGAAAAAATCATTTATGTATTTTAAAACTTTGAATAAATTATTTTCAAATTTGCTCTTCTTCACATACAAATCTGGAAAGCCTACGAACAGGGTTGGCCGAATTAATTACACTACATTTTCTACATCATTAACTACGTAGTTAATTTAACAAACTACATGTCTTATTTTCTACAAATTGTTACGTTTTCATATATGTACCTACAAAGTAAATTTAGAGAAATAATAAAATTTCAATAAAAATTTTAACTCAAAATTCAAGCTTCAAAGTTACAACTAACAGATCATTTGATATTTTAAACTAAAATTCATTAAAGGACAATGGGCAAAAATGTATGGAGCGCTGGCCCAGCTCCAATAAGAACGACCTTTATATCATATATAGGTACGTATTTATACATTATTTATCAGTTAACCGTTTGCCTAAATTCGCTGTGTGGCGGAAGTTATTTAATTTTTAGTAAAATGAGTTTCAGGTTTCCAAATCTCTGTTTTCATTAATTTCCTTTAATATTTTGCGGTTTCTTTATGTTTACTTATGTAAACTAATAAATAAAACATTAACCAGTCCATTATCAGTTAAGTTTTGTCAAAATATATAATGTCAGTGTAATATTAATTTATTAAATTATACGAAAAAATTGATGTTTTTACACATTAACGCCTCCTCCTTATGTTTATTATTATCTGACCCAGCTAGGGTTACCAGCTCTAAAATCAGCAAAGCCTGACAGTAAAGAAAGAAAAGCCTGATTTTTGAGCAAAAAGCCTGACAAATAAAAAACATTTTTTTCCTTTTTGAAACTTCATTTTTATAAAACAAAAAAAAATAAAAAAAAAAACATTCATTTAGATAACTTACCCTGATTTGGATGCACGAAGACGACGAAACGACGAGACAATAAATAGTTTGCAAAAAAAATACGTCATAAAATGAAAGTGTCATATCTTGCACAATAGGGTGATTCAAAATAACACCTTTCTGGAAATTCAACCGAAACCGGGCGAAATTATGAAGCTTAGATTGAAAACAAAAAATTAAGACCAAAAAATTCAAAATCGAACAGCATTTAGCGGTCGCTACCAGCGCTTTTTCAATAATTTAGCTTGGAAATCTTTGAAAATCGGAATTTTTCTCAAATGTTAAAAGCTGCATAACTTTTCGAGTTTTGGTGCTAAAAGCATGAAATTTTCAGGGATTTCATAATTTCGCCCGGTCCCGATTGAATTTCGAGAAAGGTGTTTTTTTGAATCACCCTTGCACAACTCTTTGTCTCTTTCCAAAAAGTGACAACTAAATGAAAAAAATTAATGTGTTGAGTGTTCACTGCGATTTACAAGTATTTCGATTTGAAAGCATTCAGTAAACGTTTTTCTTCTAACGATTATATTTTGTGCGATAATTATAAAAAAGCCTGACAAAGGACGAAACCTGGCCAAAGCCTGATTGGACATTAAAAGCCTGACGCGTCAGGCGAAATCCTGACGGATGGTACGCCTAGACCCAGCTTATATGGTAGGTTTTAATGGAAAAACAAAATTACTATGTAAAAGAAAACTTTATTTAAAAATTTCAAAGTACGTGATTTATTTTAAATCCGAATTTCAGTAGGGTAAATAAGGGTAAACAATGAAAAAGGTCTAGATTATATTTTCTAAACCAAAAAAGAATATAGAGAATTGTTTTTTCTTGTAATCGACAGATCTTTTTAATAAAAAAAAGTCATGCATACAAAAGAAAATTCTTTTGTGGGATGGAGTGGCCATCCCACAAACACTTCTCCTTTTTTTGGTGTCCGTTTTATCATCTTCTTCGTATTCTGTTTCCTCAGACCAGTAAGAACATAGCATGAACGCAATAATTTTGTCTATTTCCCTGACGTTTCGCCCTCTTTCTCTACTCCGCGTTACACTTTTTTGAAATTCTGTTGATTTTTTCACATTGTTAGTAGGTATGCCTCCGCTTAAACATTTCTAATGTTAAAATAATAAATAAAGAAAATGTGATGTGACATTCACAAATCAAACTCAACAATACGACAACTATTCACCAACACAAAAACCAAAATAGAAAAAGAACAACAACATTACATTATTTATAAAATTGATTGCAAATGGCGTTTTTCTTTTTTACCTCAGAGCAGATCACCGAAAATAAATTATAGGTATGTTTCTTTTTTACCTCAGACAAATCAGAGCACATAAGTCGTGTTTCTTTTTTCCATCTGAGCTAGCTCGGAGCATGATCTGTATGCTCAGAATAAAATGACCAAGCAAATCGAGCAAAACGCTGAGCGAAGCCAACTTCATACAATTTTTATGTAATTTGACAGATTACTAGGCATATGACATATTCAGTGCTCAAGTGTGTTTCATAATTAAATCTGAGGGCTCTGATCATAATCTGCTCAGAGTTTTGCTCTGATCGGTCTACCTCTGCTCAGAGCGTTGCTCAGAGCCAAAAAAGAAAAACGCCAAATGGCAAGGAAGGGGAGACGTGCAATCTGATCTACATTGGGACAACTAAGAGATCACTGGAGACGAGATTAATCGAACACAAAGCGGATATTCGAAACAAAAGAGAATCCACTGGGTTATCACAACATACATATACTAGAAACTGGACACTCTGCAGACTTTGATCATACAAAAATGGACAAGGAAAAGAGAACCAATAATAGATACACACTTGAAAGTCTACATATACAACAAAATATAGACAAAACAATGAATACACAAGAAGATAGAGACAACACAATCGCTAGTTATTCTCTTGCATTTAGAGCGGTGTAATTTCTTATTAAATTTAATTTGTTTTATTTTCATTTAGTTTTTCTAAAGTGCTGTGCTGTTGGTTTTTTATTAAATTTTTCATTTATTTATTTTCAAGTGATGTTAAATAATTCTTTTTATTTTAGAAAATTTCAAAGTTTAAAATTATCATCATCTGTCAATAATTATTATTAAATGTAACAAAAGTTTTTTCATGTAAGTTTAACTTCAAAACTTTAAACAGTGTAAATTGTTAATTCTATAGATTTAATAAACTACCCCTGATGAAGTCGAGAAATTACGACGAAACGTAGGGAAAAAGTTTGAAATAAAGTTTTATTTGCATATAGAAGGAAGTGACCAAAAAAGCCCGATTTATCATAAACATTAATAGTTCAAATAATTGGTAAAATTATTATTATTAATTCAATTCATAAAAAATTGTTTTCAAGATAACGGGACCTCCACAAAGAAGAATTTCCCACAAATTCAGATTTATACTCAAAATCAATCCCCTACAATACTGCTTTCAAACTTATAGACCACTTCAAAGCTTTTCTCAGATAATTCCCCATTGCCTGTACTACCAATAAATAAGCTTTCCTCACAACGTTTGAACTCACACGTAAATAAATCAATGAACAATAATTTTTCTACGAACAAAAAAGTTACTGCATGTATATCTATACAGATACACACTATTACCACAGATAGGGTTACCAGCTCTAAAATCAGCAAAGCCTGACAGTAAAGAAAGAAAATCCTGATTTTTGAGAAAAAAGCCTGACAAATAAAAAAATTAATGTTACCTTTTTGAAACTTAATTTTTATAAAAAAAAATAAAATGAAAGCGTCAACAGAAAAAAACCGCAAGGAATGTGGGACTTGGTGTTGACAAATTAATTGACGAAAATGCATTTCAATGGCCAAGAACCTGCCCCAAAGTTAATTTCTTGCTTAAACTTTTTTAAACAATATTAAAAAAAAAAAAAAAAAAAAAAAAAAAAAAAAAAAAAAACACTTTAACCATAATGTAGAAAACCTATATCGTATTTTACAGAGTGCGTCAAAGTGCATTTTTTTTAAATTATTTTCTTAAGAATTTCATTACCTGTAATATTTTAATAATAAATCCTAGAGGTTTTGGAGTTAAGACATTTTTTTTTAATTTAGAAAATCCTCTATTTTGATTTAATTTTTGGGTCACTCTGTCCAAAATTTATTTTTATGTTTTACCACCTTCTTTATTAATTTTGCTTAAAAGTTAGACAAACATTTTATAAAAAAATATTTTTCATGACCTTCATTATGTATCTACAAATAAATCGATAGCCCTACATGGTGTTCAAAATGAATTTATACTTGAAACGTTTCAAATAGAACCCTGTATAAATATCCTGCTACTCAATAACCAAAACTCAAAAAGTTATGCAGCTTTTATAATTTGAGAAAAATTACGATTTTCAAAGACTTTCAAGCAAAATTATTGAAAAAAGCCCTGGTAGCGAGCTCTAAATGGTTTTCGATTTTGAATTTTTCGGTCTTAATTTTTTGGTTTCAATCTTAGCTTCATAATTTCGCCCGGTCCCGGTTGAATTTCGAGAAAGGTGTTTTTTGAATCACCCTATTGCACAACTCTTTGTCTCTTTCTAAAAAGTGACAACTAAATGAGAAAAATGAATGTGTTCACTGCGATTTACAAGCATTTCGATTTGAAAGCATTCAGTAAACATTTTTCTTCTGACGATTGTATTTTGTGCGATAATTATAAAAAAGCCTGACAAAGCACGAAACCTGGCCAAAGCCATTGGGCATTAAAAGCCTGACGCGTCAGGCGAAATCCTGACGGATGGTAAGCCTAACCACAGATAATAAACTAAACAGATGTAGCATCCATATGGGAAAAAATGTCCCTGAAAACGAAATTCGTCCAAAAAAGAGCTTTCTTAAAAGTTCAACTTCTTAGAGAAGGGACAACATTTTAATTTATTTTCTCTACTACTCTAACCTATGCGAGAGCTACACACGGAAAAAAACGCACAATTTTGTTTTTGTTTTCTTATTTCCTTTACTCCTTCAAGAGCTATGAGAAAAAAACGAACGGAAAAAAACCTGTTTGCTTCTCTCTTTTTAGGAATCGTGTGTTTATTGTTTTTGTTTTCATGATCTTTAGTCGCTATATACAAAATCTGAGTCTGGTATGCGGTTTTCAAATCGAGGATGAAAATCAAAATCGTAAGATTTAAGTGTGTGTGTTTCATTAAATTATACATAATATGTATTTTGCATGTGCGCTTCATAACATTTGTTAAGAAAAATATTGAAATTGATTTTTTGAGAATGTTTGGAAAAAAATAATTGAAATAAAAATTAATTTAAATAGGTTCTATAAACAGGAACGTTTCATTCAAGGAAAATTTTATGTCAGTTTGCACAGAGAAGAGGTTTTTTTGAATTATTTATTATTTTTAATAGATTTAATAAGGGTAGTTAAGTGGAAGAGCGTCGTCGTCGGTTAGCTGTTGATTTTGTATATATGCAATTATTTTCATCTAGATTTGATGGAAGATCGAATAACTTTTGCCTAGATTCAATTCATTATTGGTCATATATCGGGGTGATGTTTGATTGAGGTAAATTTGTAAATTGTGGGGGTATTTAAGGCATGTTAAAAAAAATTTTTTTTTTTTAATTTGGTGTGTTTATGAAAAATGTTTATTTGTTGAGGTTAATTTTTGTTGATTTTTAAATTTATGGGATTTAATAGGATGGGTTTTAATAAACGAAGGTTAAAAGATTAGGACGAAACATAAGCTGCACAATTTTGCTCAAAACTATATACATATAATACATAGATACCTATACAAAATATTTCGATTTTTAAAATGATAATTATGGAAAGCAGCTAAACGCCTAAAAAGACCACAAATTCAAAATCCGCCTATCAAAGCACAAGACAAAAAATGGATTGCAAAGTGCAACATCTCTCGAATGTTTTTAAGCCCTTTCCAGAAAGTGCAGTTAGGTACAAATAGTTCACATTTTGTTGATAGAAACGACGAATTGGAAATTCCCCTCTTCACGCTCAAAGAAGTAAAAAGCATGTGTCAGCACAAGCTATCAAATAAAAAAGCACAGGGGAATATTCCAGTTACTGCTCAGGTTTTGAAAGAAATGCCAACAGTAGCCTTCAAAAAACTCCAATATATAATAAACGCATGTCTTAAGCTTCGATGTGTACGACATCATTGGAAAATTGTAGAAGTCATTGTTATTCCTAAGGAAAGCCACCAACAGAAGTAACTTCCTACAGGCCAACATCTCTTATACCAATTAAAGTTTTCGAAAAACTGCTCATGAAAAGACTTAGCAAAGTAATAGAAGAAATGAAAACTAATCCCAAACCATCAGTTTGGATTCAGAAATAAACATTCGACGATAGACCAAGCTCATCGAATTACGGATTTTGTTGAAAAGGTATTGAAGAAAAACAAGTATGTTCCGCTCTATTTCTAGATGTTGCTCAAGCCTTTGACGAGGTTTGGGATTTGAGTACAAACTGCATAGAGACCCCCCAAGGCAGTTCTACGAAATACTGAAATCCTATGTTACACACCGATTCTTTAGAGTACGTTACGAGCAAGAGTATTCAGAAATTAATAAAACTGAAGCCGCTGTACCACAAGCAAGTGGCCTAGGACCAACAATATATTTAGTTTAGAAAACACGCTGTTTAACATAATCAGCGACTACATAGTCATTTTAACTCCGAGATGGATAATGTATTATATTATGTAAGAGATAATGTTCGAAGATTAAGAAGAACAAAGCCTCATGAGCTGATGGTCTAAAAGCGATGGGAAAGTATTAAAACTTTAAACTTCTCCCAATGCGATTTTGAATTGAAGAATTGGTCCTGTTTTTTTCCGTCATTAAAAAAATAACCTGCACCACTCAAAAAAATTTTTTACCTACATACATAAAAAATATATCCAGTATCCATGGATCAATGCAAAGAAGAAAAAGAGTTCATATACTTTTTTTTCTTTGTCGCCAGCCTCAGTAGACCTTAAAAAAAATCGTACATACAACACAGGAAAGAAAACCAAACATAATCGCATTGTCTTCAGTCTTCCTCTCGATAGTTGCTGACTGTATTGCAGAAACAAAAAAACACGTTTTTTATTCAATTTTTCCCCATTCATTTCATTCCTATATCCTGAGTAACAGAGCAAGAGAAAAATTTTTCCAAAAAACAAATAGCTTTCTTTCTGTGCTTTACTATGAACAGGAAAAGAGCTTTCTTGCCTGTTGGTCGTCTGCGTGGTGTAAAAATAAATTGGGACATTTATTTCTATTGGGATGCTGCATCTGTATAGTTTATTATCTGTGCTATTTCCACAGAAGGGAAGGCTACTGTTGGCATTTCTTTCAAAACCTGAGCAGTAACTAGAATATTCCCTTGTGCTTTTTTATTTGATAGCTTGTGTTGACACATGCTTTTTACTTCTTTGAGCGTGAAGAAGGGAATTTCCAATTCGTCGTTTCTTTCAACTAAATGTAAATTATTTGTACCTAACTGCACTTTCTGGAAAGGGCTTAAAAACATTCGAGAGATGTTCCGCGAGGATTTCAGCTTTCTGTTTCTGGTTTGCAATCCATTTCTGTCTTGTGCTTTGATAGGCGGATTTTGAATTTGTGTTTTTTTTAGGCGTTCCATAATTATGATATTAACTATTATATTGTAATGTTTTCTTAGGGTTCGACAGATAAAACTTATTTACTTTCTCTAAAACTTCCACTTGTTTTTTTCGTAAATAAAACACTTTACTCTCTTACATCCAAACAATTTATTATTCAGCACTCAAATATACCGAAACTAATTTCCGAAAACAATTTACTTATCTCTTATTACAACCAACTTTACTCTTTCACTACTAAAAATAAACTGTGCCCAGGTCAGCAACGCAGTTGTCTTATATAGCAAAATTTTGTTTCTGTTACTTTCGCGAAGGTTTTCGTATTTGTTTCTCGATCTTTCTATGACGGTAGAGGGGATAATAACTCCCCTTCGAATTCCGAACATTCTTTCGATGTTCGAAAAAGCTCGCTCAAAGATATCAGTGGTAGCGTTCAGTACAGATTTGTGAATTACCTAAATTTCCAAGATATGGCGCTTCATAAAAGTCGTTACATTATAATTCAAAAGCAGTTGAGTAATTTAATCGTTACAATATATTAATAATTATAATAATTAAAATCGAAATATTTTGTATATGTGTCTATCACTGATCTATATAATACACTGGATAGTGTATTCCCTACAAAGTATAACAGTTATTTTGATTCCAATTGAAGATGACATTTGGGAAGGCAGCTCCACTTTTTGACATCTTCCGAGAACAACAAAAAATCATTTTGACGTAATAATTTTATCTGTGCAAACAAAATAAAACTGATAACTGAGATTTTCAAGCTACTTATTAGAATAAATTAAGCCATTTAAAATAGAAAGTTTTATTATATTTTTAAGAAATGTAAAATGTAAATGTAAAAAATTGATGACATTAATTCCTGTTTAAATAAATAATAATAGTATGTTTCTTTTTTTTCTCATTTTTAAGCAAATAAAAAGCACACAAATTGAAATACGTTGGTTCTTAATTCATGGTAGCCGCTGTTGCTGTTCTAATCTCTTTCTCGTTTCCCACTTATCGGACCGCAGCCATCTTCGATGGTGCCTAGAGAAACGGAGCTTGATTCTGGGATTTGTAACATCCCTACAGGATGAAACAGTGCATGTCTTTGCTTATTTTTTGATGGCACTCTCGAAGATGGCAGTGGATTGCAGTGGACCAATAGCTATTACACCTGGTATTCTAGCCACACTACCTGTTGCTTTATTTTTGTGTGCATTATGAACAGGAATTTGCATAATTTACAGGCGTTTGTTTCAGAAGCGGTCAGCCGTTGGCTGATGGCAGGTTTGATAGACGTATTTAAGGCTACCTGCATAGTAGCATGGTGTAAGAAGTACTTTTTGTGTGTCGCTTTCGCAGTGGCATATTCGAAATATGTATATCTGCACTGCTTCTTCAAGCTTGACTACTGCTGGAGCTGAATCTGACAACGTTGGTGTCCTGTCCACATTTCTCTAAAAATAATTTCACGAAAATACTTTTACATTTACCTTTTAACTTTTTTTAAGGGTGATTATTTTTCAACAAATTTTGATACTCTTTTAAGAGAATCAGTTGCTGATTCCAAAAAAGTATCAACTATTGCTGTACGGCTTACAGTTGGTCAAATACATTCCAAAAGGATTTTGGTTTTTCCTCATGATGGCAAAAATTAAGAAAATTGAAAAAGTTTGTAGTGTATCTAGCCAATGGTAAATCGTACAGCGATGGTTGATACCTTTTTGGAATCAGCAATTGATGCTTTCAAAACGAGTATCAAAATTTCTTGAAATAGAATCACCATTCAAAAAATTAAATAAAAAAAACTTAAATAAAAAGCGCTTTTTCAAAAATATAAAAAAAAATTGCCTAATTTATTTCCTTTGAAGTTTTAACATAGTAAAATACTTAAGGTAAGCCAAAATTAGTAGTATTCAGTGCACCTATATTATGTTCATATCAACAGCACTTCCACATAATTATTGTATTATCCAAATACAATTCTATTTGGAATAAAAGACTGCTGCTACACACGGATGATAACCTTCATCTATCTTAATGAATGGTGTTTCAGATTCATCCACTATCCCTGGAACACAAATAAAAATTGACTTCGAGCATTTTCAGCAAGAAAGCTTAGGACATCCAAAGTCGACACATTAGTTGCATGTGTTGAGTTCCTAAATATAGAAAGTGCTTTATAGGCATTACAAAAACAAAGATTTCATATAAGTTGCTCTTAAATGATTTAAACTTTAAAAAGTGTCTTTTTTAAATCGTGGTTAAAAAGGAGATTAATTCAATTTTTCAGAAGTTACTTTTACATGAAATTTTTTTGAAATCTTTGTTCTATTTGAAAATAGTTTTCAGAATCACTTAGGGGACTTAAAATGAAACTTAGAACCATTCCAACCATCCTTATAAACCTAATAGTCTTGAAACGACAGCGTGGTATATCTACCAATTTCAAAAAAATTCTTAAAACTAATAGAAATTTCCTGAAATCGGTAGATAAAAGTAATTTCCTGCATTTTTCAGTTTTAAAGCAAATGCCGAAATTACTTTTATATGGAAATTTTTGGAAATCCTTTTTCGATTTGAAAATGGTTTTTAGAAACACTTAGAGGACTTCAATTCAAACTCAAAAACGTTCCAGTAATCCAAATGCAGCAGTTAGTTTGGAAATGACAAAGTTGTTTATCTACCAATTTCAGGAAATTTCCATTACTTGCAAGAAATTTCTTGAAATTGGTAGATATACCACGCTTTCGTATCAAAACTATTAGGTTCAAAAGGAAGGTTGGAATGGTTCTAAGTTTCGTTTTAAGTTCCCTAAGTGTTTCTGAAAACCATTTTCAAATCGAAAAAAAGATTTAAAAAAAAATCCATATAAAAGTATTTATTAAAGGCATTTGCTTTGAAACTGAAAAATGCAGGAAATTACTTTTTTATGGAAATTTTTGGAAATCTTTGTTCGACTCAAGTGAATTGAGTTTCAATGCGATGTTTGGCTAACAGTTGTAAAGGTATAAGGAAATCGGTTGCCTTTTCACGTGGATCGTCTTGACGTTCGAGCTTTTCAGCGATCAATTCGGTCAACATCACTTTATTTGAGGCTTCTAAAATGTTCGCCTCATGCCGAGTTGATTTTCTTTTACGTAGTTTTCTTTTACAACTTGGTTAAGTGATGTTACTATCCAAAAAAAATATATGTCGTTGCATTTTGTACTTTGTTTTAATGGTTCTTCAATAACGAGCTCAGTGGTAACCGATGTTGGGACTTGTAACTTCCCAGTAGATGGGTTTGGTTAAGATGCGTTTGCGAACAAACATCACTGATTGTTTTCTGGAGTTGCGGATGCACATCCGTAGAATAGAAATTATGTTCCATTTTATTATGGCCATTACAATTATTACTGCCACCACCACCTGAACTAACAACATAAAAATACGAATGAATTTGCCGACGCGACGTACTCACAACTAACAAATGAGGCATTAATTAATACCATTGCGAAGATGTATTTAAGATTTAAAAATTGAAAAAATTTCAATAATTTTTTTTTTCTCCCTAAATTAATTTTTTTAACGAAAATTCAACAAGATCAGAACAACGTTTCACATTTTCAACTTTTTTGACGTTTGACTTCGTCACTTTTTATATGTTATAAAGTTAAACTGTTATACAAAAAAGTGGCAGCTCCACTATAACAGTTCTTCAAATGGAGTCAACTTTCTTATATAGATACGCTATCCAGTATATTATAGAGATCAGTGGTATCTATCTATACATTATATAAAGTTTTGAGCAAAATTGTGCAACTTTGAACCTTCCTTTATTAAAACCCACCCTATTAAATCCCCAAAATCGATCCGACTATTAGAATAAAAGTTATCAGCCAACCAAACTAAGGCACCTTAACAAATAATGAATGAAAAATACCTACCACAAACGTGCATACCTACATATGTATAAAAAATTTTTCCCGATGCGAACCCAATTTGCCAAGGTTATGCTGTTTTGTTGCACACACTCCACCGTCTTTAGAATTACTATCTCCCTCCAACCAGTATATTCTTAGTAGCAAACTTTTTTTTATTTTTTTTCTTGTGTATTCCTCTCTTCGTTACGTTTGCCTCGATGAAAATTATTCTCCAAAAATTAATTAAATTTTGTAAGTATGAAATTTTTAACGGTTTTGAAAATTTTATTGTAGCTGGTACAAGCCTTAATTTGAATTTTAAATTTTGAAAATCCGACCATTGGATCCAAAGATATAAGCATTTAAGTGACCGCAAATCGGGTGTTTTTCAATTTTAGCAAAAATTTGGAAATTTCCACTGAAACACGTCGGTTGGCAATGAACAACAACCCCATTTTTTTCAATTTTTCCGAGATTTTTTTAACAGATATGTAGGTATTATATATCAAATTTATTGTCTATTTTCCTAGATGCGAATTAAAAAAAAACTAATCCTATGGATACAATAACTTAAGAGTTATGAGGTGATAAATAAAACAACAGAAATATGTCAATATCTCGGTTAAAATTTTTTTGAAAAATCTAAAAATTTTACAAAACAAGTAGATAGCCAATATCTATCATCTGTATGATTTTTTTTAAAGCATCCGTCAAAAAGATAAAAATCAAAAAGTAAAAAAATAATTAAATTTTTAATTTTTGAATTTAACGGATTCTTATTTTGAATATCTGAGCGCATACCATATTTCAAACTGAGCGTGTCTCCTATGCTCAAAATGCACGGGACCACTAATACATGCTTATGAAAAAGTAGATTTCAGTGTTGTCTATACTCTGTTCAATTTATATTAGCTGCGTTTTATTATCTACGGATCTAGATCGGGATCATCTTTTAACACGTAATACAACAACAACTTTGGATCCTGCTCTGTATCTGGATCTATTTTAAAGATCCGAAAATAAGTTTTAACTCTGGTGAGTAGACGGCTCTTTAGTCGGTAGGGAGTACAAACTGTAGTGTAAAGAAAGAAGACAGTATCCACATGAAAAATAAACAAACATAAGAAAAAAAGAGATGAGCATACAACACTGTTGTCATTATGGATCCGTATCGTTTTATTTTCATGGGATGATCCTGATCCAGATCCGTAGATAATAAAACACGGCTATTTGAAGTACAAGGAAGATAGGCTTTTTACCTTTCAGTCTCACCATTATGGAATTCAATAAGCTATCTTCATTTTAAAGCTCTTACAGGGTTGCAGTAGTGAGCATTTAATTGCCGCAAATCCCACAAAAATATCGATAGAGTTACCAACTATTTATTAATATACGCATATTTAATAATCAAAAACAATGATATCCTAAATAAATTTAATATATCTTTTTCCACACCTCTCTGAAAGACAATAGCCAACAATTTGTATAACTGTATTTTAATTTTTAACTGTTTTTCCATACATAAAAGGAAATCCTAAAACATGAAAAGAGAAAAACACCAAGCGTCAACACTTTTTTCTCTAAAGTAGAAATATTTGCTACCAAAAGCTCTAAAAAAGCTTAAATCCTGAAAGTCACATTGCAATAACCTAAGAATATGCCATATGAATTTCCATCAACTGGGCAATGGTAACTCTGATTCAAAGTATTTGCAAAAACCAAAGATTCAGTATTTTTGGTAGAAACAATGTCAACAAGGGTTGGTTGCAAATTTGCGATCAGTCTCCTTTCACCCCGGGGAGCAGATAGGTCATGGTGGGATGTACGTGAGCTCAAAGAAGATTACAAAAAAAATTTAAATGTAACTCAGTGATTCTGTTTCTTATTTCAGTGGCAATTTCTTAAGTTAAGGTGCCGTGCAAGCAGCAGCAGGCACCAGTGTTTTTGAAAAAGCTCTCCCATAAGGCCTGTACTGCAAATATAAATTGAACAGAGTATAGTAGCACAAATAATTATATACAGATGTCTCACCTCCATACAAAATTATGTCTTAAAAAATTTTTTCGGCCGACAAAGAGCTTTTAAAAGTAGATTTCATAAGAAGAAGAGATTTTTTCAGCCGACCGAATGCTTTTTAAGGTGTTCGATAATATTTACAGAGAAACGGCTCTCTCATTCTCATCAAAATTGTCGCTAACAAAAAAAAAACACTTCACACATTCTTACATTGTTATTTTTATTTTTTGCGTTTCGTGGCCTTCGTTTATTCTATTGATGTTGTTGTTGTATTATTGTGTACGCTGACGTTTGGTCTGGCTTCTTTATGCGGTTGGTTTTTTTATGTTGTTTTTTTATTATTGTGGGAAGGTACAGGTAGTACCTAGTTCGCGGATTTGGAAAGATCTTTTTGTTTTGAAGTTAAATTTTCTTACATTCCGCTCGGTAGAGTAAATTGAACTCAAATTCATTTTCAAGTAAGCATTGCTTATAATTTGGACAACTGATTGGATCCTTTATGTTGAGTATTTAAAAAGGAAGAAAATAACTGGCAACATTTTAGAGGATTTTTAAGGTATTTTTAACAATCTGAAGTTGTATAGGGATTGATAAAATCGATATTTTGACATTCTAAATTTAAAAAAAGATTAAAAATTTCAGAAATTTGGATAACAACTAAAAAGTTTTTATCACAATCCCCTTGTAAAAAAATATCAGTAGAAAATATCGACAAATGGAATAGTTCAGGTGCTAAAGCCGCTTTTACTAGGTATACAGGGTGATTTGCATAAGGTGTGAAAAAAAGATAGGGCGTGTAGGTTTAAACTTAGGCAAGAAAAAAATCGTATTAAAGGGGGGTCTATTTTCCCCCGTTTAGGCGGAAGGGGCAATTTTCTAAAAAATTGACTTAAAACGGAAAAAAAATATTAAAAAAACAAAGGTTAAACTTACAATGCCATGCTATACGTTTTTGGAAAGCCAGAAATCTCTTCTTTAATCTTTATTTTAAATTAAGTTGTGTTAGTGAATAGTTTTTGAAAAAATAATTTTCAAACTCGAAATTTAAAAAAAAAATGTTTTCTTGTTAAATTTCAAACCATTTTTTTTTCAAAATTTTATGTAGATAGTGAGCCCAGAAAAAATAAATTGCATAAATCAATAAACCTGTACCTGTGTACACACCAGATACCTACGACATACCTAACCAAAAAGAATAAAATTGTAAAAGGTTTGCATTTATTTGACCACTTTATTTTAAACAAATCATCTACGGAATTTAATAAGTTTCCTCATATTCTATAAGAGGCATTTAATAAATACAAATCTCAAGCGCACTTATGAATAACAAAAGTAGACACCTGTAATGTAATAGTCACAAAAATCTTAAAATTAAAAACTCATCATAATCACTGATTTCTTTATTCCTTGACTTCGTCTTCATGCAACGCGACGTCAAGAAAATCTAATCTAATCAAAAAAAATACCAATCCATACAATCAGAATACACAACACACCTGACTCTTTTTCTTGCCCATTATAAGAAATCTATCTCCATTCTCCATAACAAATTTACTTTAAAATTGTGGCGGGACGTTGGATTGAAATAAAGTGTACCGAAAAAAAACACACAGAAGCATGGGAATAAAAAAAAATGTTTTTTGGTTGAGTTGAGAGAACACAAATTTTGAAGAGAAAAAGCACTGCATACAGATCTTAAAATAATTCCTTGAAAAGAGCTTTGTTAAAAGCTTCTTGAAATGTGGATTTTCAGTTTCATATGACACTTTTTTCTATGGGCGTGAGACATCTGTATATAAATTATAACTATTTGTTCTAGTAGCTTGTAGGTCGAAAGAGAACAAACCCCTTAAGTCGGTTCTCTAGATAATATACGTACTCTATGATATTGCGCCTGAAGGCATGTGTAGTGTATGGGCCCTATAGGCTATAACCTACCTGTTTTTTTTTGTCTGTGACATTTTTATGAGAAAGAGATATCTTTTTCTCTTGTAATATCGAACACATTCAGTCGGCTGGAGATTTCTCTTCTTCTTATGAAATCAATTTTAAAAAGCTTCTTGTGGGCTGGAGATTTGTCAGCTGTTGCAAATTTGGAAGACATAATTTTCTATGAAGGTGAGACATCTGAATATAATTATTTGTGATTATACTTTTGAGTAACAACCCCAATACATTTATATTGCAAACAGGTAGGAACGTTCAAATGAATTCAAAGAAATATATACTTACATAGTTTTAATAGTATCTGATACTCCTTTAAATATATCTCTAGAAAGATACGTCAATTTTGGAGCATAGGATATGTATCTAAATTGAAGAAGAAAAGTTCAAAAATTTTCGAAGTTTTTTTAAGCACATTTTACATACAGTGTCCGGAGAAGCTTGAGTGGTTCAAATGCTCGCTCTTGAATGTATTCAAAACTATGCAAATCGGAAAGAACTCTTTAAACAAAAGTACTGTTAGTGATGTTAAAGGTCAAAATGTAATTAAAGTACTTACAAATCACGTAAGGAAGACGCATACACTTTTAAACCAGCACTGCGGAGCGTAGTGAGACCTGCCGAAGCAATTGTTAGGCGTTGCATTGAAGGATATAGTTTTTGAGGTATTCTTAGAAGAGATTCACCAGCACATTTGCACTCCAGTTCGAACTAAAGAAATGAAAATAAAATACTTCCATTAATTATGAATGCTTATATTAAATAAAATTAAGAGCTTAGGGTCGGTAAGATAAGGTAAGATGATATTTGATCAGTAAAATTGTGAGAATGAAACCAAACAACTTTATCTAATTGATTTTTAATAAGCAAAAAAACTATTGTGTAAATTATTATAAGACCTTGGACATTCGGCAAAGAATGTAGGTACTGGAATTTTAGACATTGAACTAAAACAAATCGTATAAACATTGCATTTATTGAAAAGTTGTCATAGATTTAAAAAAAAAAACATATTTTTTGTTTTTATTTTTTTTTAATAAATTTAAATGTATTTTTAGGTAAAAAATGTTAAGTATTTTTAAGAACACATATAGGGCTTTGGGCAAAATATACTTAATAACGTTTTTTTGTAAAAAAAAATCCTATCGAAGTAAAAAAAAATAACCTAAAAGTTCTTAAAAAATGTTTTTGATAATAAATTGCGGAAAACCGTTATCCAAACAGAAAAAAGTTGTACAGTAGATACAAATTTCTATCTGTTCTTATTTAAACAAAAACAAATTCAAAAATCGGTTTTTAGTTTGGCAAGGTTACAGCAAAAATAATTATATACACATGTTCTCACCTCTATACAAAATTATGTCTTCAAAAATTTTTTCGGCCGACAATTTCCAGCCAACAAAGAGCTTTTAAAAGTAGATTTCATAAGAAGAAGGGATTTTCAACCGACCGAATGCTCTTTAAGGTGTTCGATAATAAAAGAGAAACGGCTCTCTCATTCTCATCAAAATTGTCGCTCACAAAAAAAAAAAAAAAAAAAAAAAACAGTTACCTCCCAGCCAGTGGCGGCGTAGCGTGGGAGGGGCAAGGAGTGCACAGGCCTCGGGCAGCACTTTGCTTGGGGGCGGAAATTTTCCCAAATATGGGGGCAGCAAATTTTAAATATATCCAAAAGGCAATTTTCAAGGGGCGACAATTTTTCAGAATACATAGTGTAAAAGATTTTTGTATGCTGTTTTTATAGTTTCTTTTCATTTAGATCCATTTTAGGGCTGGAAAATTTCCAAAAATCCGGAAGGTAGTTTAGAAGGGGGCGGAAATTTTTAAAAAATATTTATCAAAACAGGCGTTAGCAATAATAGATTGTTGTGTGTTCTGCTTTTATATTTTTTTTTTCGTTATTTGGATCCATTTCGCAAATTTCCAAAATTTCCGGGAGAGAGTTTGCTTGGGTGCGGCAATTTTTCAAAAAATGTATTTATCAAAACAGGCGTTAGTGTCAAAAGATTTCTGTATGTTCTGTTTTTGTATATTATTGTCATTTGGATCCATTTTTTCTTCAAAATGGATGAATTATATCAGTCAGAAGAAATTATTTTAAAGTTTTCAAGCAGTTGTGATGTAAAGTTTTCAATCAAACTGGCAAAACTGCATTAACTCAGTCGTGGGAAGATCCATTTGCAAACTCAACGTAAATTATTTTTTTTTATACTTCAGATTCTTTGTTTTAATGAGTTTAAAACAAGCTGCAAACTAAAACTATAGGGTCATCATAAGTGCATGTGTTAGTGGTTAGTAAATTAGTAAAAATAATGCAAACTAATAACACATGCAAATATAAAACAAATACAAAGTAACAAAATTAAACAATACACAGTAAATTAGTAAACGATACCCAGTAGGAAATTTCATCCTCACTGAAAAATTTAGCTGAATTCAACATTGAATTCAAATGCCACTTCTTCGAAGAAACAGCAAGCACTTATTTAGTTACTGTAAAGTAATGCATAGTTTCACCAGTTCATGGTTTTATGCATATTGTCTGCTTTGAAATGGGCAAAATGTCGAAACACTCCCTTCTTTTATCTGGCACACAAAAATTAGGTGAGTTCAATGTGGTATTAAAAGATTCTATTTTAATAGGTAAAATTATGCGATGATTCAATCGTTGAAAAGTAATGCATAAGTTCAGCAGTTCGTTGTCTAGATCCACTGTCTGCTTTGTAAAGTATACTTTGAGAGAGAAGAAAAAATAATTCTCCCACGACGCTCTCTTTTTTTTCTTCTTTTTTCCCTGAACAAGAATAAAAACTACCCTTTCCTTTACCTGACGCGATCAATATGAGGATTTCTGTGAAGAAAAGTAATGTATCCTTTCATTAGACATTTATCATTATCATGAACTTAGCATTGTGTATAATTTAAAAAAAATTCACAGTATGTTCATGCTTTGGTTTTTATAAGGGTCGGTAAAAATTGACCATAATTTGCGTCTTAGAGACGCATTTTGGAGTTTAGTTCACTTGACTTTTTAATTGAATTATATTCAATCGTTTTAACTAAGGAGAAGTATTTTTCTAATTTATGAATGAAATATTTAACGATTAAGCAACTCCCAATTCCCTATTGATTTCACTACTAAATTTTCATCATAATTTTCACCGAAAATAGAAATATTAAGCTGATCAATAACTAAGTAACACGCAATTAGTGACTTTTTTGTTGAATATTCATCATATTTTTCATTGGCAAATACTGAGGTAGTGAAAAAACAAGTCCAAATTATTTAGCGATTTCATAAAAGAGTTTTCATCATATTTTTCATCAAAAATTAATGATTTGATGAATAAGCAAGTTACTTCATCATATTTTTCACCCGAGTCCTCAGTCCAACTGGTGAATAAGCAACTTCCAAAGAAGTAGTGATCTAGTTGTGGAATTTTCATCGAGATGGTTGCATGTGCACCCCGCCAATGACATGCCCATGCTAAAATCCTCGATGTATTCCGCACAAAGGAAGCTGGTGCTGCTCCCTTTCCTCAAGGAAGAAGCAAGATATTCACCATTGAATTTTTGAAAATTTCCCACTGGGATAATACCGAATTATACAGAACAAAAGTGTCTATTGTCAAGAAATAAAAACAATCACGACCGTGGAGCACTGGTTCGAAATGCTTTCCCATTTTACTCGTGTTAAAACCAACAGAGTAGTGGGCGGCTTAGTGAAATAATTGTGCACTTTGTGATAAAAGCATCAAATTTTTTTCATTATTGGTACATTATATGAATATGATTTTAAGATTTTGGGCCACTTCAAAATTCCGCCCCTTTAGGTGGGAGGGGCAAATTTAAAATAAAAATTACATAAGATTGAAAAAAAAACATTAAAAAACAACGGCAACACTTACAATATCATGCTATACCTTTTTTTAAAGCCAAGAACCCATTCTTCAATTCTCTTTTCAAATTAAGTTATTTTAGAGCTTAGTTTTTGAAAAACTTATTTTCAAACTCAAATTTTTGAAAAAAAAATTAAAAAAAAAAAGTTTATTATGATTTTTTTTGCAAAATTTTACGTTATTAAGTACTAATTTTCTTTATCATTTTCGATACTCTTATTAACTTTTAGTCGAGTGCTAGAAACCAGATAATCTTAAGTCATTTAGTTTTTTAGAAAATTGAAAATTACCATAGCTACTTTTTTCTTAAAACCGTCATTTTTGAACATAAACAATGGATTTTGACTTTCTTGTTTAAATTATAAAATTGGTCCAATCGATAAAACTATTAAAGGTCATGTATTTAGTTATAAATTTTTAAAATGTTACTTAATAAGTTTGGTAAATGAAAAAAACAAATTTTCACAACCACGCCCCCTCCACCCCTTCAGTATTTTAATAAAATCACAGAAAACCATCACTTTTTCAGTCTTTTGCCTTGAACATCATTCTGGTATATGTATTTTAAGTTATTTTGCGACTTGTAGAAAACAAAAGAAGCTACAAATATGATCCTCATGGTTTTTTGTACATAACCGACACCATTAAGCTCCAATAAAAACTTAAAATTCCGTTAGTTGTAAAATTCTCAGTTTCTTCGCAAAGTACAGCGCAATAACCCCTTAAAGTCTTCTGAATAAATTTAAAATTTGATCACATACAAATTACTGGTACCACTTTTTTTTTGCGACGAATACCTTTATTGAGGGGGGGATTGAGAAAGCTTTTTTTTCAAACGTTTCATTTTCAATTAAACCGATTTCTTTTCGATCCGCTACAAATTTTTCGAACGATTTTTAACTTATTGAGACAAGAAATAAAGTACATATGGGGCTGATGTTATCGGTCCACGGAAGGCCGCAGATTCCGGCAGAGGTAGGTAGGTAGGTTGAAATGGCGGCCAGGAGCCACCTAGCTTATTGAGCCAATTAGAGCTAGAGTGCGTCGTATTGATACCATAATTCATAGGACCTATGGATGGAAATGGTATGGATTGTTTGAGTCTCGCAGCAACATGCCACATTGATCAGATTGTCGGTTGGCTCAGAGACTTTCAAGGTTTGTACTCTTAGAACGATCATCTGGTCCTAGGAAAGATGTACATTTGGCTACTGAGGTTTATCCTAGAGCTAGTGCGTTTCGTTAAGGAAGCAGATCAAATCTTTGATCCTCTTCTCAGAAAGTTCGTTAAGGTCACGGAAAAAAGCTTTACCAAGTGACTGAGCTCTTTTTCTGGCCAAAGCGGAGCATTTACAGCGGAAATGAATGACTGTTTCCTTTTCCTGCTGGTCCCCGTAACTACGACAGTGATAATTGTGGGGAATATCTAGCTTCGCTGCATGCTCTCCGATTTGTCAGTATCCTGTTCATGTTGCAACGACCTGGGTTATGGCTCGCCTGGGTCTGCAAATTAAGTCGTTTGTTCGGAATTTACTAAAGGTGGGCCAAATCTTCCTATAAATGATATAATTTGACAAATTGCCCCACCTGCGATTGGATTCGGTAAGAAAAATAGAGAATGTATTGCCCTTCATGACTCCAAGTGGAATGTTGACTGTTTCCGCAAGTGAGTCATGAAGGGCTTAACCTTGCCTGGCCAGTTCGTCAGCCCGCTCATTTCCCTCACATTTAGGCTGGCGAGGTCATCACGGCATTGCTGCACCAATATGGAAGACGATGCAGCTGAGCTAATGGCTTTAACAGCTGTCAGGATAGTGGTATTTCGGTATTGGTTGGGGTCTTGTTTGAGTACCTTACATGCTTCCCCAATTGCCAGTAATTCAGCTCGAAAAACACTAGCAAATTTGGGTAGCCGAAAAGATCTAAAGATATTTAGAGATTCGGAAAATATTCCTGAACCAACCCCACACTCCATCTTTGAACCATCAGTAAAAACAGTTGTGTCGAAGTCTTTCGTCACGACGTCGTTTTGCCAGTCTTATCTGGATGGGAAAACAACTTTAAAATCCTTACTGAGACACAGAATAGGAGCTAAGTAATGAGTAGTAGTTGACAAAATATCTGTGGGAATAAGATTATTAATACAGCCGGCAGAGGTATTGTTAATTATTTGACCAAAATGGGAGCGAAGGTTAAGCTCACTGTCACAAATAATTCCAAGGTCTCGAATGGATTAAATTATGGGAATGGCCACGTTGCGAAAGCAATATGTACTAGGAGTTGAGGAAAACCGTTTACGGGAGAAGGTTATAGATTGAAAGTAATGTTGAGTTCTAAGAAATTCTTTTCGCACCAAGTTTGGAATAAATTGAATTGACCTTAATGATTTTAAAATTAACTACATAACTACGATATGAGCCAGTAGTTATATTGACAGTCAATATCGTTTATTGTCAGAACAAAGGTAAGAGGGCCCAAGTGGCTTTGAATCACTTGGGTCAAACATTCATAAAGCCATCAAACCAGCATCAGTTTTAATGTAAAGTGTTCACTATTGCAAACTTGCATCAAATAATGCGCAAACTTAAAGCAAAACCAGAATCAAGAAAATGCGATGCGTAGTTGATGATGAATTGCATCAGCATCAGCTGCGTTGCGCATCAGCATCGCAACAAAGCAAATGTTTGATGTTTATGAATGTACACTATTGTTGATTAAAAAATTTACTGTCCGTAATCAATTGAGACAAATTGTATAAACTACACCCAAATTATGTCATTTTTATATTATAAAACAACTAAAGTCTTCTTAATTAAGTGAATAAAAAAATTTTAATCTTAATGTAATACGTTTTGTATTAAAAAGTATAAAACAATTTCTCCCCATACATTTAAAACGAAAAACGATGGGGTGCATGTAATAGATCTTAGTAATAATTCTCATTTGATTGTATTTGGCGCAAAATATTTTTTTTTGCTTATATAAAAACTAGAATGAAGTTAAAAGCAAGAGACCGAAAAAAGTGTGGGTTTTTCAAAATTGTGAAGGCGGGCGTATGGGGCGTGGTTGTCGTAATTTGTTCTTTCATCAAACAACCATATTTAATAACATATTAAAAGTTCATAACTACCTTAACTATTGTAGGTTTATTGATTAAACTAATTTTATAATTTAAACAAGAAAGTCAAAATCCATTGTTTATGTTCAAAAATGAGGGTTTTAAGAAAAAAGTAGTTATGGTAATTTTCAATTTTCTAAAAAACTAAATGACTTAAGAGTATCTGGTTTTTAGCACTCGACTAAAAGCTAATAAGAGTATCGAAAATGATAAAGAGAATTAGTACTTAATAGCGTAAAATTTTGCAAAAAAATCATAATAAACTTTTTTTTAATTTTTTTTTTTCAAAAATTTGAGTTTGAAAATAAGTTTTTCAAAAACTAAGCTCTAAAATAACTTAATTTGAAAAGAGAATTGAAGAATGGGTTCTTGGCTTTAAAAAAAAGTATAGCATGATATTGTAAGTGTTGCCGTTGTTTTTTAATGTTTTTTTTCAAGCTTATGTAATTTTTGTTTTAAATTTGCCCCTCCCACCTAAAGGGGCGGAAATTCGAAGTGGCCCAATATCTTAAAATCATATTCATATAATGTAGCAACAATGAAAAAAATTTGATGCTTTTATCACAAAGTGCACAATTATCTTTTATATGGACGCTATGCCGCTCCACTAGAGGAAGCATTTAAATCATTGAATAATTACAAATAGAAGTAGACACTGAGAAACTACAAACGCCATTGCTATTTTCGTGGTCATTATCGGCAACATAATAAATATTAAATTGTTGTTTGGTTGCGAAATGCGCTAAGCTGATTCAAATAGGGATATTTCTAGGGAAATTCGTTCACAATATACCTATGTACATACATACGGTGGAAGTGTTTTTTATTTGTCATGAACAACAAACAACAACGACCAAACGACCATTCAAGGTCAACTAAAAGCGTTCGGTAGTATAGGTATGTAGGTAGATACTGCAAGAACAGATAATAAACTATACAGACGTAGCATCCATATGGGAAAAAATTCCCATGAAAACGAGATTCGTCCAAAAAAAGAGCTTTCTTAAAAGTTCAACTTCTTAGAGAAGGGACAACATTTCAATTTATTTTCTCTACTACTCCAACCTATGGGAGAGCTACACACGGAAAAAAACGCACAATTTTGTTTTTGTTTTCTTATTTCTTTTACTCCTTCAAGAGCTATGAGAAAAAAACGAACGGAAAAAACCTGTTTGCTTATCTCTTTTTAGGAATCGTGTGTTTATTGTTTTTGTTTTCATGATCTTTAGACGCTATGTGCTACCGCAGGTCAAATTTGAGACAAATTTGATATACAAAAAATCTGAGTCTGGTAGGTATGCGGTTTTCAAATCGAGGATGAAAATCATCAACTTCATTAGATTTATGTGTATTGTAATTCATTATATACATATGTATTTTGCATGTGCGCTTCATGATATTTGTTAAGAAAAATATTGAAATTGATTTTTTGAGATTGTTTGGAAAAAAATAATTGAAATAAAAATTAATTTGAGCATAGGAGACACGCTCAATTTGAAATATGGTGGATTATGCGCTCAGATATTCAAAATAAGAGTCCGTTAAATTCAAAAATTAAATTAATTTTTTACCTTTAGATTTTTATCTTTTTGACGGATGCTTTAAAAAATCATATAGATGATAGATATTGGTAATCTACTTGTTTTGTAAAATTAACCGAGATATTGACATATTTCTGTTGTTTTATTTATCACCTCATAACTCTTAAGTTATTGCATCTATAGGATTAGTTTTTTTTAATTCGCATCTAAGAAAATAGAAAATTAATTGGATATATGTATAATACATAACTGTACACCCTACACGTTAAATAGGAAACCAAAAAAAATCTCGGAAAAATTGAAAAATATGGGGTAGTTGTTCATTGCCAACCAACGTGTTTCAGTTGAGAATTGCCCAATTTTTGCTAAATTTGAAAAACAGCCGATTTGCGGTCATTTAAATGCTTATATCTTTGAATCCAATGGTCGGAATTTCAAAATTTAGAATTCAAATTAAAGCCAGGATGACAGTCGAGTACCAGCTAAAAAAAAAATTCAAAACCGTTCAAAATTTCATACGAAAAAAATGTAATTAATTTTCATCGAGGCAAACGTAACGAAGAAGAGGAATACACAAGAAAAAAAATAAAAAAAAAGTTTGCTACTAAGAATATACTGGTTGGAGGGAGATAGTTATTCTAAAGACGGTGGAGTGTGTGCAACAAAACAGCAAATTGGGTTCGCATCGGGAAAAAATTTGCTATACATATGTAGGTATGCATGTTTGTGGTAGGTATTTTTCATTCATAATTTGTTTTGTTAAGGTGCCTTCATATGGTTAGTTTGATTGGCTGATAACTTTTATTCTAATAGTCGGATCGTTAAGGTTGAAGTCTTAAAATTCAGGTTGAATATCAGGCTACATTTTTTTTTACAAAATCATTGCAGAGTAACATAAAAGTATGTTTACAATACATATACAGTATGTGTAAGATATAATAGATTATTAACTATAGTCAACAGCTTTAAAGATTGTAAAAGAAAGAAAAAGATATGGCTACCTTAACAGACAAAATAAATGATTAATGATAATTAATAATATATTGTATCTTACACATATTGTATTGTAAACATACTTTTATGTTACTCTGCAATGATTTTGTAAAAAAAAATGTAGCCTGATATTCAACCTGAATTTTAAGACTTCAACCTTAACGACTCCTCTTCTTCGTTACGTTTGCCTCGATGAAAATTATTCTCCAAAAATTAATTAAATTTTTTTAGTAAGAAATTTTTGAAGGTTTTGAAATTTTTTTTTAGCTGGTACTCGACTGTCATTATGGCTTTAATTTGAATTTTAAATTTTGAAAATCCGACCACTGGATCCAAATATATAAGCATTTAAATTATCGCAAATCGGGTGTTTTTCAATTTTTCAACTTTTTGAGCTACTGGCACCAATTGTTGTTGTATCAACAATTCACACGTATTCACGGACAGGGAATTTAAGAGAGTATCCTCATTGAGCTAAAATAAAATTTGCGGGTGTTTTAGGCAAGGGGGGTACGAGTCGGTTCTCTAGATAATATAGGTACTCTATGGGTTAGCTGTTGATTTTGTATATACCTATGCAATTATTTTCATCTAGATTTGATGGAAGATCGAATAGCTTTTGCCTAGATTCAATTCATTATTGGTCATATATCGGGGTGATGTTTGATTGAGGTAAATTTGTAAATTGTATGAGTAGGTATTTAAGGCGTGCTAAAAGAACTTTTTTTTTAATTTGGTATGTTTATGAAAAATCTTTTTTTGTTGAGGTTATTTTTTGTTGATTTTTAAATTTTGGGGATTTAATAGGGCGGGTTTTAATAAAGGAAGGTTCAAAGATTAGGACGAAGCATAAGCTGCACAATTTTGCTCAAAACTAAAGTTTTTTTATAATGTATACCTATAGAGTCGTTAGGGGCAAGTGTACGCGCTTTCGACTTTGAAACATGATTCCAAGCGAAATATAGAAGATATAATACAGGGGTTTATTAAATTATAAAGCTTATAAATAATGAATATTACATCATACATAGTACGGGCTCTTAAATAATAAACATTTGGTGTATGGTTCATTATTTAAAGTCCATACCATTATGGTTCATTTTACTTGAATATTTAAGTCGTCTTTAAATTTGGTTATTGGCAAGGCCCAATGTGTTATAGTAAAATCACTGAACACTAACACTTTTTTAAAATTGAGAAATATTTTAGTAAAACTGACATTTTTTTGTTTGGCTTGTTTGGAACAAGACAAACAAAACTAAAGTGCAACAATAGCTGACCCAAGCAAGGGACAGATAACTACAGAATTGTGCATTTACAGATACTTAATATTAATTGTTATTTTCGAGAAATTAACTGCGTACACTTCCCCGCTGCGCACTCTTACCCCAAACGACTCTGCAAAATATTTCGATTTTTAATTATTATAATTATTAATACATAATTATTAATATTATAATTATGGAAAGCAGCTAAACGCCTAAAAAAGACCACAAATTCAAAATCCGCCTATCAAAGCACAAGACAGAAAATGGATTGCAAACCCGAAACAAAAAGCTGAAATCCTCGTGGAAGCCCTTTCCAGAAAGTGCAGTTAGGTACAAATAATTTACATTTAGTTGATAGAAACGACGAATTGGAAATTCCCTTCTTCACGCTCAAAGAAGTAAAAAACATGTGTCAACACAAGCTATAAAATAAAAAAGCACAGGGGAATATTCTAGTTACTGCTCAGGTTTTGAAAGAAATGCCAACAGTAGCCTTCAAAAAACTCCAATATGTAATAAACGCCAGTTTGGATTCAGAAATAAAAATGCGACGATAGACCAAGCGCATCGAATTACGGATTTTGTTGAAAAGGTATTGAAGAAAAACAAGTATGTTCCGCTCTATTTCCAGATGTTGCTCAAGCCGTTCACAAGGTTTGGGATTTGAGTACAAACTGCATAGAGACCCCCCAAGGGAGCTCTAAGAAATACTGAAATCCTATGTTACAGACCGATTCTTTAGAGTACGGTACGAGCAAGAGTATTCAGAAATTAATAAAACTGAAGCCGGTGTACCACAAGCAAGTGGCCTAGGACCCACAATGCATTTGTTATATACTAGGGATATAAATATTCCAGTGGACAATTATGCTATCTTGGCCACATTTGCAGATGATACTGCCATTTAAGTGCCTGATAAATACGTTCTATCAAGAACAAAATAATGCTACACAAACAAATACCTACGTTCTGTAACTCTCGCATCGATAAAATTGGTCGAGAAACGGTGAAAAATGGAACAAAACTCATACAATTTGTTTCAATTTTTATCCGTTCTCCTTTTTTGATTGTCGTTTTTGATTATCAACTATTCGTTGCTCTCGATCGCCAAAAATTGTTTGTTTTTTGGCGGCATTACTTACAATTCTGTTAAGAATTAAACGTCATTTTTGTATTTTTGGTGCTAAGAAATGTTCTCAAGGATATCCATAAACTGATTCGTAGTTCCAAAATGTTTTCTTTTTTTTCTCAGATTTGATCTAATCAGTCGGAACTTTTTATAATTATTTTTACTCCCTATTCTCCGTGCAGTTTGAAAAATTGCAAATGATGTAAACATTGCAATTGAACTAATTTGCTATTTTGTATTCTTAAAACACACTTTTTACTTTACATATTAATTATAATATTAAAAACACCAACCAATTTTAAGCCGACCGCAACAAAATTTTTATGAAAATTACATAAATGTATGAAAACGACAAATAAAAAGGTGTCACTTAATATCAGTACAAAAAAACGATTGTCGATTTGATAATCACCTTGCATAGAGCAAAAATGTCGATTTTGATTATCAACTATCAACTACCGCGTTAGCCGATTCCATCCCTGTATTAAATGTAAGAGATAATTTTCGAAGATTAAGAAGATCAAATCCTCATGAGCAGATGGTCTAAAAGCGATGGGAAAGTATTAAAACTTTAAACTTCTCCCAATGCGTTTTTGAATTGAAGAAATAATTGTCGATCTTTCATAAATTGGTCCTGATTTCCCGGTGGTTTTAAAGCAGCAGAATATTACCAAGTTTCTTTTGAAAATTTCCATCTGTAGAGACATTTTTATTTGATTTGTAGGTAGGTATACCTACCTAATCTACCTATCATATTTTATTATAATTGGATACATATTTTTCAATTATTTTGTATTTGTTTCCTTTTACTAAACAACAGGTTCAAAATGTTGAAATGTATTAATAATCACTAGAAATTAATTTCTTAATATAAGAAACTGGAAAATGATTATCTAAATAAAATTAAAAATGATGTTTACCTAACTAATCAAAAAATGCTCCGATCTAACGAATATAGAATAGAATACGAAAACTACACAAAAAATAAGACATTTTTCCGTCTTTAAAAAAATAACCCCCACCACTCAAAAAAATTTTTTACCTACCCACATGGATACAAAGAAGAAAAAGAGCTCATATACTTTTTATTTTTTGTCGCCAGCCTCAGACGACCTTAAGGGTAGGTGTCCCCGACCAGCCAACTCAAAACTCATGTAAATGACTTTGAATGTTTAGTAAGCTCTCTCTTCATCAAATTCTGTATTTGAAATTTAATTTTACTCTTGGGCTCTTTTTTTATCGCAGACGAAGCCGCAGGTAGAATCACGCACGCACAAGAAAGAAAAAACACAAGTAGCAAGCGCAGAAAAGACAAAGTAAAATATGTACCTATACAGAAACAAAAGCAAAAAATTCTGACGTGAGGCGTTAAGGGGAATGTATGAATATACCAGACACCCCAGTGGGAAATTTCTAAAAATTCAATGGTGAATATCTTGCTTCTTCCTTGAGGAAAGGGAGCAGCACCCGCTTCCTTTGTGCGGAATACATCGAGGATTTTAACATGGGCATGTCATTGGCGGGGTGCACATGCAACCATCTCGGTGAAAATTCCACAACTAAATCACTACTTCCTTGGAAGTTGCTTATTCACCAGTTGGACTGAGGACTCCGGTGAAAAATATGATGAATATTCAGCGAAGAAATACTTAAACAAAAGTAACTTGCTTATTCATCGGATCATTAATTTTTGATGAAAAATATGATGAAAATTCTTTTATGAAATCGCTAAATAATTTGGACTTGTTTTTTCACTACCTCAATATTTGCCAATGAAAAATATAATGAATATTTAACAAAAAAGTCACTAATTGCGTGTTACTTAGTTATTTATCAGCTTAATATTTATTATTTTCGATGAAAATTATGATGAAAATTTAGTAGTGAAATCAATCGGGAATTGGGAGTTGCTTAATCGCTAAATATTTAATTCATAAATTAGAAAAAATACTTCTCCTAAGTTGGAACGATTGAATATAATTCAATTAAAATGTAAGTGACCTAAACTCCAAAATGCGTCTCTAAGACGCAAATTATGGTCAATTTTTACCGACCCTTATAAAAACCAAAGAATGAACATACTGTGAATTTTATTTTTCTAAGTGAATTTTTTAAATTAGATATACACAATGCTCAGTTCGAGCTGTCAAAATCGAAAAACAAACAAGAAGCAAAATTATATCTCTCGATTAAAACCTACTAAAATAAAGTGTTCAAAGTGCAAACAATTTTAAAAATATATTCATTTTGTAAATTAAAACGAGCTTTATCACAATAAATTAAAATTTGAGTAAGTTTTTAGCTCCTAAGCTCTATATAAGCAAAGAAAAAACTTCATCGAAAAGCTAACCTATAAATGGTAAAAAGAAGAATATCCCACACCTCTCCAGAACCCCCAGGAAACGAAAAACGTCATCAAATCCTTAGTAAAATTGAACCAAAAATCGTTATGGGTTCTTCTTCTGGTCTAAGTGCTGAGAGAATGCAGGAAATTCTTCTTGAAAATAACCAAAAACTTGTTGAACAGTTGGCCTCAAAGGCAGACCTGCAAACCTTTTGCAAACAAATTTCAGCCTTGAATGTGCGACAAGAAGAACTCGAACAGAAAGTTACGTATCTGGAAGAACAAAATAAACGTCTCGAAAACCATATAGATCAGCTTCTGCAGAAGAGTACCGAAACAAATCTTGTTGTTCCCTTGCCTATTGAAGATCAAACGGATATGAGCGAAAAAGCAAAATCCATTTGTGCCGGTTTGGTTAACTCAACTCCGAGCCAAGTCATTGCGTCTGCATATGGGACACATAACCGCGACGCGAGCAAATCAACAATAGTAGTTAAAATGAGCGAGAATCTGCTTGGAACGTCATGAAGAACGCTTTCAAATTGAAGAGTACCAAAATAAGCATCCAGAAAGACTTACCTTTTAACGTCAGACAGCGTCGAGCTAAAATGATCCCTATAATGAAGGAACTACGCCAAAAAAATCCATCAATAAAGATATCTTTGCATGATGATCGCATGCATATTGCCAAGAAAGTCTTTACTTGGGATTCCAGATTTGGATTGAGGTGTGGTGAAAAAGATGGGTTTGAGGCTCTTAAATCTATTTTTGGAGACATTTCGATAAATAAAAATAATCTAGTCAATGAAAATAAAAATGCAAACGAAACAGCTACAATTGAAAACACACTTCACAAAACTTCAAATCTGACAGGCATTGTCAACCACGCCAGTGATGCCAAAATCTTAAAATACCAATACGCGAAAAACCTTTGGGTCTACCCACAAGCTCTAAGGCGGTTATACACGATGCATGATGTGCCCCAGTCTGCCAGAATCATGAAAAAACTTTAGTATATAAGAATTTAAGAATTTTAAGCTACAATGTATCAGGTTTAAAAAACAAAATGAATTTTGTAACGTTTTTTAACTATGTAAAAAGTTTTGATATTTTCGTATTGTTTGAAACTCATCTTTTAGAAAAAGAAGAAATTAGATTTAAGAATATATTCTCGAATTATGAACTAATCTGGTCTTCTGCTGTTAAAACTTCGCTTTTCGGAAGAGGAAGTGGTGGAACACTATACGGTTTTCGCGACAATCTCGAAGGAATCTACATTAACTTTAAAAAATCTGGCGAAATAAGTGTTATTAACCTAAAATCAAACACGTTTAATGTCATCCTGGTACCTATCTATTTAAATTGTAATCAATGCAATGTGATTTCGACAGACTGTGTGACTCACTACACTCCTTAGACCTCACTGATATAATGCTGATTGGTGATTTTAACGGTCGAGTAGGACTATCACAAAATAATTTCACATCTGGATATAAGAGCAGCTTTTTAGTACCCTATCGGAAATCAAAGGACCCAATTTGTGATAATAAAGGAGCAAAATTGACGTTTATTAGAGGAACATCATGTTCAATAATAGATTACTGCTTTGTCTCGGAAAACTTCCTTAAACTTCTGGACAACTTTCAAGTCAGAACGGAGATATTTTCAGACCATATGCCCCTCGAAGTAACTGTCAACTTTACTGCCAACGATGACTATAACAACACGAAACCGCTAAGCCTTTTACCAAAATTTATTTGGAACAATCGATTACTCGAAACATATCAACGAAACATGAATATAAATCTTATGAAACTGAGCGTGCAACGTTAAACAGCTGATATTGAAGATCTAACAGAAATTATAATTGAATCCATACCTCAACATAAAGACCCAATAGCCTGTAAGACATATAAACAAAAATGGTTTGATTCAGATTGTTCAAGAGCAAGAGACAAATCTTATAAATTTTTGAAACTTTTGAGAACGAATAACTCCAACATCTTTAAAACACTCTATCAAGATGCCAACAGAGAATACAAGCAAATCTATCAAAGCAAAAAAATAGCACTTGAACAGCAAAATATCGCGATCTTAAACACTTCAAAGACCTCGGCACAATTCTGGAAAGCTGTCAAGTACATAAATGGGTACACGTCAAATATGTCTTTGTCCATTAAATCCTCGCAACTTAGGACTCACTTCGATAAGCTCCTCAACGCCCCGCTAACCTCACCGCTTTTTCATTACGCAGCCCCTAAGTTCATTGATGAAACACTAGACGCTGCCTTTACTCTGGAAGAAGTTAAAGAAGTTATAAACAGCTCAAAATCAAACAAAGCACCAGGTTTTGATCGCATCCCGTTTGAATTTTATAAGAATTGTACGAACGAGTTTATAGTATATCTTACCATAGAATATAATCGAATCTTTGAATCTACAAATGTACCTGATGCATTCAGGAAAGCGATCATTTTCCCACTTCATAAAAAGGGCGATTACAAAGACCCGAAGAACTGCAGAGGTATCAGCTTTTTGAACACTTCAGCCAAACTGTTTGCTGCCTTGATATACAAAAGATTATATGAATGGGTTCAAGAAAATAACATTCTTAAAGAATTTCAAGCTGGGTTTCGAAAGGGATATTCTACAATCGATCAGATATTCTGCTTAACCAAAATTGCCGAATATTACAGGAGCAAGAATAAAAAGTTGTACGCATTCTTTGTAGATTTTCGAGCAGCTTTCGATACAATTTCACGTGAAGCACTCTTTTACAAGCTTACTAAAATCGGGGTATCAAGCAAAATTATTCAAATCCTGCGAGCTTTATATGAGAATAATGTTGCATACGTATGGGATGGAGATTTAATCTCAGAGGAATTCAAAACGTCAATGGGCGTTAAACAAGGCTGTATCTTAAGCGCACTACTTTTTATCTTGTATATAAATGATATAACCGATGAAGTCAAAGGTGGAATAAAGTTTTGCGATGTTACAATCCCGGCATTGATGTACGCGGATGATATTGTTTTCTTTTGTGACACTATCCAAGGTATGCAGTTAATGATAAACCGACTTAGTTCATATTGTAAATGTTGGAATCTCACAATTAACCTTGAAAAATCAAGTCATGATATTTAGAAGTGCAGGAGGTCGCTATTCACGTTTGGAAAAGTGGCAATTGGATGGTGAAGAAATTGAGGTTGTATCCAGATATGAATACTTAGGTATCCTGCTATCGCCTTCATTAAATCTAAGACCGCACTTTGTTAAAAAATTAGCTGATGCTAAAAGAGCTATCGGTGCAATCTGGGAACCCTGTTTCAAAAACAATTATGTGTCACTAAGTGCAAAACAAACTGTGTTTCACTCGACTGCAGCCTCGATAATACTCTATGGAGCTCAGATATGGGGTTACAAATGCTATGACGAGGTGGAAAAATTTCTTCGCTATTTTTTGAAAAAGATATTTCGGCTACCAAAAAATACACCTAACTACATGCTTTACATCGAAACTGGAACTTCTCCCCTGCGCCTGTACACCCTCAAAACACATTTCAATTATGTCTTAAAATTATTAGAGATGAACGATTGTAGAATACCAAACATAATATTAAAAAGCATAATTGAAAAAAATGAAAACATATGCGAGGAATGGCAGAAAATAGCGTCCGAATGCGGAATGAATATGACAATTCAAATGAATGAGCAACCTCATCTGTTAAGAGACAAATTTAATGCTATTTTGGAGAATCTTGGCAGATTTACGTATGACCAATATGTCGAAGAGGCTCAATCGTCATTGAACAGGAACTACTACAGCAAACTCAACCATTTTTTAAATGCAGAAACATATTTCCTCAACAGTTACTCAGCTAAAAAAATAAGTACTATCTTCAAAATGAGAGGTGAACTTGTCCTTTTAAACTTTGTACCACATCGACCAGACCTTCCAACAATCTGTGACCTGTGCAACATGAAAAAGAGAGAAGATGTTTTTCATTTTCTTGGCGTTTGTCCAATTCTAAAAGAATTTCGACTATCTATGTTTGGAAAAAATGTACTAGATGAATATGAAGCAATTAATATTTTAAACGGAGAGAAAGGATGGGATATCCTATATAACTACGTAGTTGCAGCACTTCGTTATAGAAATCGTATAATAGAAGGAGATTTTTAATATAAGAACTTCAGTTTATATTTTGTCAACTCTGGTAGACGGCCATAGGCCAAACCCATTATGACTTAGTCTAAACCATAATTGTAATATTTTTTATTGAAATAAAAGTCAATTTTAACTACAAAAAAAACTAAACTACAATGCTCAGTTCATGATAAATGTCTGATGAAAGGATACATTACTTTTCTTCACAGAAATCCTCATATTGATCGCGTCAGGTAAAGGAAAGGGTAGTTTTCATTCTTTTCTTGCTCAGGGGAATAACAAGAAAAAAAAGAGAGCGTCGTGGGAGAATTATTTTTTCTTCTCTCTCAAAGTATACTTTACAAAGCAGACGAGTGGATCTAGACAACGAACTGCTGAACTTATGCATTACTTTTCAACGATTGAATCATCGCATAATTTTACCTATTAAAATAGAATCTTTTAATACCAAATTGAACTCACCTAATTTTTGTGTGCCAGATAAAAGAAGGGAGTGTTTCGACATTTTGCCCATTTCAAAGCAGACAATATGCATAAAACCATGAACTGGTGAAACTATGCATTACTTTACAGTAACTAAATAAGTGCTTGCTGTTTCTTCGAAGAAGTGGCATTTGAATTCAATGTTGAATTCAGCTAAATTTTTCAGTGAGGATGAAATTTCCTACTGGGACAACATGCTTCTTTTTTTTCGAATATCGTGTAAATATTTTTAAGAAAAAAAATAATGATGGAACTGTTGGATCGTTGGATGGTGGTGAAGGCAGCGCAGCGAGGTGCGCGGCGGCGGCGGTGGTGGTGTAATTTTTTTGTTTACAAAATATAAAAGAATAAACTTAGGAGGAATACCTACCTAGATATATTGTATGGTTTTAAAAAAAGTGTATATTCTTTACCTAGGGCAACTTTTTTCTTAGCGATGGCCGATGATGATGTACCTACATACATTCATGAGAAGTAGGAACAAACTTTTTTTGAATGCAAATGCGACTTCTGGAGTGATCGCATTTTAAAGTGACGCATCAAAAAATAGGTAACAAACTAACTAGGTACATACTACATACATACCTATATTTACCAAACACTTGAGCCAGTTGAAGGATTTATTTATGTTTTATTATCAAATGGAGGCAGAATGCTAAGTAATTATTTTTATATTTTGTTCTTCATACGCATTTTTGGCGAGTGTTTTGATTAAATGTTTAGGAATGGATAGTTGGGTGTGCTGCCTATATATCCCATAGATTTATGGTAGATATGAAACTACCTATAAAAATCTGATCCGTCAGTACATATAGCTAGCAGAGCCCGTGGGAAGATATTGGCCAATAGGGTTCCCAACTTTAATCGCAAAAAAACGAGGATGTAATTTTTCAAAACAAATAAAACGAATATTATTCGGAAACTTTACAAAAGATTATGTTACAGCTATAGTTAATTAATTTTTGAGATATCTACAAGGTTGCAAAAAACAGCAACAAATTAATTTTTGAGTCGAATTTTAAGTAAAAATTCAAATTTCAAGATACCTAACTGGAAATAGACACCAGAAACTTTTTATAATAAACAATTCAGCAAAATATTAGTTTGATTAGTACCTATTACCTAAATGAATGAAGTCAAATCATCGTCTTGTGTGTGTCTTTCGCATAAGGCAATACGAAAAAGCATTCAAGTGCTCTTCGCAGTTTCAAAATATTTAAAAAAAACTTTATCTTTGCTCTTCAAAACTTGATAAATCAAATATTTAATGTTTTTATCAGTATGCTACGTATGACTTAAATTTAAATTTAAAATTATTAAAAAACAACGGCAAAACCTACAATACTGATTTTGAAAGCGAGAAATCTGTTCTATAACCCTAAAAAAAATTTAAATATTTTTATCAATAGTTTTTGAAAAATTCGCCTGCAAACTCAAATTTTTATAAAAAAACGAAAAAAAAACAGTTTAAACCATTTTTTTTTTTTTTATCAAAATTTTGAGTTTGCATGCGAATTTTTCAAAAACTGTTGACATAAATAATTTAGTTTAAATTTAGGATTATAGAACAGATTTCTGGCTGGATTTCCGTGAAATAATAAAAAATGCTTGTTTTTGACCCCTCTATAAAAAACCTTTATCAATTCTTGGCGCCATAGTTATCGTACTCGTGCCCTAGTATAAATAAGTAGACAAAATAAGAAATAATATTAAATTATTTTATACAATTTATTTTCTGTTTGATATGTATACTACATAATATAAATTTGGGGAGTACTTTCCATCCGATTGTCTTTTCAATAAAAAAAGAAGCTCAGAGTCAGAATTCAGTTCCTTTTTATGTTGATCTCAAAGTTACGAAATTAAATTTAAATCTACAGTTTATGCAAAACGTTATAAAGATCGCGTGACAAATTTAGCTGCGTAGCGTACAAAACAGGATTCAAAACAAAACGAATTCAAATTAGGTTACCTACAGAAACTCAAACTGAAACGAAAACAAATAGACATTCTCTTTTTTTTAACGGAAATTTAATGGTCATTTTATCCCACCCAAAAAACTCGTCCTATGTAAAATAAAAACACATGATTGCGTATTTGCCATATTCTTTCAACACACTTTGACTTAGCTCCAACTCTAACCCTTCTTCTAATAATGTCATGTCACCACCGAAAGCAAAAGTGATCGATTTTCTCCTATTTACTAATGTACCTAAACTACCCATATTAGGTGTATATTATGGCGCCACTTGACACATTCCTTGCTTGGTGCAGTATCTACTTGCATAACATGTATCTAATGTATTTTTTAAATACATCCATTAAGCCTGCATCACACGACGCTTGTTTTCCTGCTAGAAATGCTTGCTGGCTTTCGTGCTGGTTTTGTTGCATGGTGTGGTGCTGGATGTTTTGCTGGTTTGAATTCTTCGGCTTCACTCGATGATTGTTTTGGAGCTGGATTCGCTGATGGTTTTTTCACATTTCTTGCGAATTTGTACGAATTTTCACAATATTTTTCTACACAAATTTTCACAAAAATGCATACATCTGATAGAACTAAATATACAAATGAATGAAATCACGTTTAATTTTGTTTAAAGTTGAAAAAACTATTAGAAAATAAATAAAAACGAAATAGAAAAAATGACATTTGAAAATATACATGTACCTTTTGACGTCTGCTAATATCCAGCAGCAAAACTAGAAAAATAGCACCGGTTCTAACTTTGAAATCTAGCAGCTCTTCTATCAAGAGAGCCAGCAGTGATGCCATTTTCCAGCTCAATAGCCAGCACAAAAGCCAGCAAGCATTTCTAGCAGGAAAACAAGCGTCCTGTGATGCGGGCTTTACCTAGGTGCGCAAAATTGAAACAAAACTATCCTTCAGCACGATAGTAAATATTTCAATGACGACCTTGCACCATTTCTTATCAGAACAAAAAATCCAACGCTCAATGACCAAAAAATTTCGTATATATTTACACACGCAATATGATGGACTTATTTTCGCAAAAGAAACAGAAAAACTTCCAACAGATATTTAAACCATAAAAAATATACATAGGTACATACCATACATAAAAGATACACAAAATTCAACCAAATCTCCTGCAACGATCCTACGCGAATTTCCACCAAATCTACCTACCCGCTGAAAAAAAAAGAATAGCATAGGTATGTACATATTGCCAAAAGACCTATATATTTGAATGACTTCTGTCTTTTTCTTTTATATAAAGAAAGATCGCTATCCATCACGATCTACAGAAGAATGTGTGTGTATACTTTCCATAGAAGAAAAAAAAATGTGAGGAGTCAAGAAACAACAAAACAAACATTAGAGCTCATGACTTCTTTTTTTAAGAAAAAGAGAACTGAGAGAAAGAGAATGCATCGCCACCCAGTGGCATTTGTTTGAAGCAAACTTCTTTGTGTGCGTGATAAACATTTTTTTTTTTTTGAAAACGCAAAATAGACAACTTTTACAAAATTAAAATTAAAAAAACAGTGTTCAAAAACACTATTTTGTTCTTTAAATTTAATTAAAAAAAATACCAAAAAAAAATTAAAAAAATATGTGCAAATTGTATTGGCTGTCATTCCCTCAGAACGGCATGGCAAATAGTGTCATAATGAACTGGATTTTTAAAAATGCTACAAGAAAAAAAAAAATTTTTTAAAACCGAGGTTATGTTCAGGATATATTATTCTTTGATTAAAAAAATATTGACGAAAATTAAAAAATATAAGTATCAATTTCCCAGCTCAGGAAGGCATCCTTTATTCTTGACAAGATCGCCAGGAATGAGGAAGCTGGAACCGTCCTTGAGAGAGACCTCGCCGATAAATTAAAGTACCAAAAGGTTGTTAATGACTATAACAACCTGCTGGCTACGCAGGAGAAGGCCGCTAAGCGAGGTAGATCTCGAGATGAGGTCAAACGACCTTCGAAGAAAACCAAGCTTGACGGTCAGAAAAAACCGAAGGAAACGCCATTTTCGGGGGCAGCGCAACCGCGTACTGTCAGTGAGGTAGTCAGAGACGACCTCCAGGTATCGGTTGTTGATGAGCTCTCCACAAAGAGTAGAGGTCTGCTGGCTGTGTGGAACTCCATCGAGGCCAAGCTCTCGGAGATGGTGTTTTCGTATACCATATCGGCAAACGAGGGTCCCTTCCCTAGTTTCGACTCTGGCGAGATGCTCAGGGGGCACAAGGTAATCAGGTGCGTGGACGGGTTCTCTAGGGATTTCCTTAGCTCGTGCATTGCTAAGATTAGCAATGACTGGGATGGCTTGAGGCTCAAGCTTATCCCTGCTAGGGATGTCCCTCGACAGCCTAAGGCTCGTATCTGGTTGCCTCTCATGGGTATCAAGTCGAGCGGATGGAATTCTGCCAATCATGCTTCAAAAACTAGCAGAGGTAGTTGTCCCCTGGCTGGAGATGATTTTTAAAGGGTGCCTCCATTTCAATCATGTTCCCGAGTCATGGAGACATGTACGAGTTGTTTTTATTCCGAAAATCGGCAAGCGAGGACATGAATCCGCGAAGGATTTTTGACCAATAAGTCTTACCTCCTTCGTACTTAAAACATTGGAGCGCATCCTTGACACCCATATAAGAGACATCCTTGAAGAATGTCCTTTGGCAAAGTCTCAACACGCTTATCTGAAGGGTAAGTCTACAGAAACTGCTCTTCATGATGTAGTGCGTACTATTGAAAAAACAATCCACTTTAAAGAATACACTCTCGCCACCTTCTTAGATGTAGAAGGGGCTTTCAACAACGTTCTTACTGAATCCATTCTAGAAGCGCTCATTGAGTGTGGTGTACTACATCAGGGTATGGATAAGGGTATGGATAATATCCATGCTCAGCAACAGAATGATTCAAGCAACTTTAGGTAATACAAAATCGACCAAATACGTCAGTAGGGGTACACCCCAGGGTGGTGTCCTGTCTCCTCTACTGTGACTTTTGGTCATGAATAAAATTCTCGTTAAGTTGGAGAGATGTGGAGTGAATGCGGTTGCGTATTCGGATGATTTGGTATTATTGGTGTCAGGAAAGTTCCTACCTGTGATCAGTGAGATTACAGAGATGGCTTTGGGGAAAGTTAGCAACTGGGCCACAAGTTGTGGTCTAGGAGTTAATCAAAGTAAAACAGAACTGATGCTCTTTACTACTAAAACAAAAATACCCCCTTTCACTCTACCCCGACTCAACGGCCAAACTCTTTCTCTGTCCCCCAGTGCGAGGTATCTGGGCGTAGTTCTCGACCCGAAACTAAACTGGAAGTTAAACATTGAAGAACGGGTAAGGAAGGCCTGTATAGCCTTCTATGCCTGTAGTAAAACATTCGGCAAAAAGTGGGGTCTCCAATCGAAGATGATACTGTGGACGAACACTGCAGTGGTACGACCTATCCTCACGTATGGCTCTATTGTTTGGTGGCCCGCCCTTGGTAAAGCCTGTAACATAGTCAAGCTTAAAAAGGTGCAAAGAACAGCTAGCGTTGGCATTACAGGAGCACTACGATCCTGTCCAACAGATGCCTTAAGCGTTTTTCTTCACCTTTTACCCCTTGATCTTCATATTAAATATCTAGTCTGTTGTAGCGCGATAAGACTGAAAGAATCCAATCTTTGGTTTACCAAACCGTATGGTCATGGTAATATCCATAATCTCATTCCCAATCACATCCTTTCGGCAACTACTGACTACTGTGCTCCAACTTTGTGCATCAGTGGGGATTTTAAAGTAGCTTTCCCATCCAGACAGGATTGGCAAGACGACGTCGTGACGAAAGACTTCGACACAACTATTTTCACTGATGGTTCAAAAATGGAGTGTGGGGTTGGTTCAGGAATATTTTCCGAATCTCTAAACATCTCTAGATCTTTCCGGCTACCCAACTTTGCTAGTGTGTTTCAAGCTGAATTACTGGCAATTAGGGAAGCATGTAAGATTCTTAAACAAGACAGTAACCAATACCGAAATGCTGCTATCCTGACAGACAGTCAGGCAGCTGTTAAAGCCATTAGTTCGGCTGCCTCTTCCTCCAAATTAGTGCAGCAATGCCGTGACGAGCTCACCAGCCTTAACGTGAACCTTAATGTCACACTTGTCTGGATTCCGGGTCACAGTGGCATTGAGGGAAACGAACGGGCTGACGAACTGGCCAGGCAAGGTTCAGCCCTTCATGACTCACTGGCGGAAAGAGTCAACATTCCACTTGGAGTTATGAAGGGCAATATATTCTCTATCTTTCTTACCGAATCCAACCGCGGGTGGGGCAATTTATCAAATTGCATCATTTCTAAGAAGATTTGGCCGACCTACAGTAAATCGCGAACAAATGACTTAATCCGCAGACCCAGGCGAGACATAGCCAGGGTCGTTGCGACATTTTCAGGACACTGGCCAATTGGAGAGCATGCAGCGAAGCCAGGCATTCCCCACAACAACCACTGCCGTAGTTGCGAGGATCAGCAGGAGAAGGAAACAGTCGTTCATTTCCTCTGTAAATGCCTCGCATTGGCCAGAACAAGAACCCAATCACTTGGTCGAGCTTTTTTCGACGACCTAAACGAACTTTCTGATGTGAAGATAAAGACTTGATCTCTTACATTAACGTAACCCATTGGCTCTAGGACAAACCTCAGTAGCTACTGCACCTTTCTCCTAGTTGTCCAACCCAAGAGGTCACCCCTCTGACGCCTCTGAGCCAAGCTACCTACCGAGCGTGGCATATCGCTACAAGACTCAGAATCCCCAAACCATCCCCAACCGCAGGTTTAAACGAGGTTATGGTATCAAAACGGCGCACTTTAGTGCTAATTGGGTCAATGAGCTAGATTGCTCGTGACCGCCATTTCTACCTACCTACCTACCATCAATTTCCCAAAGAAACGCACAAAATATTATAAAAAAATAAATATCTTTTGTGTTTTTGTCTCTAAAAAGTTACTGTGAAAGCTTTAAAAAAAAATTTAAAAAATAAAAGTAACCTCACATTTCTATTGGCTTTGTAAAAAAGTTCATTTGACCTCGTTGCCTTTCATACTTTAGAAGTTTTATCAAGTAGTTGATTTGTACCACTTTGTAAATTTCGTCAATATTTCATAGTTTTGTCCATTTTTTTTGGGAACAAATAAATTAATTAAAAAAAAACCAAAAACGATGTTCAGTATTGAAATCTATTGTCTCTAGAAAAAAAATATAAAAAAAAATAAAAAAACAATATTTAACGAATTTCCCATTCATATGCGCAAGCATCGTACTAAATTTTATGATTTTTTCACTTGCCTGGTGATTTTGAGTCACAAATAATTTTTTATTTTTTTTTTAATCTACAAAAATAATTCACCTTACATATTTTCTATCGATAACCATTTGTTTCATTAAAAAATATGGAAAACTCTGAAAGTTATACAGTTTAGCGCAAAACACCAACCTATTTTTTCAAAAAAAATCGTACATACAACACAGTAAAAAAAACAAACATAATCGCAATGTCTTTCGTCTTCCTCTCGATCGTTGCTGACTGCATAGTATTGCAGAAACAAAAAAACTCGTTTGTATTCAATTTTTCCCCATTCATTTTATTCGTATATCTTGAGTAACAGAGCAAGAGGGAAAACATATGAGAGAGCACACAAGAGAGAACTTTTTCCAAAAGACAAATAGCTTTCTTTCTGTGCTAAAAAAAAGTATTTTTCCGAAAAAAATAAGTAAATTTTTTCGAAAAACTTTTTTTCACTTGTACTTCAATCAATTATCAAAATTTCTAAATTAAATTTTAATTTTTTTTTATAAAATTCGGTAACTTTAGGTTAAATAATAAAATTTTTTCGGCAAACTTTTTTCACGTGTAGTATTTCAATCGATTTTCAAAATTTTTTCAATTTTTTAAAAATTGTTTATACAATAAAATAAAATACTGCATTTTCGTTAAAAAAAATGAGGCATTTGATAAAAAAACACCCTGTAAATATACATTTGCATATACGATGGCACCTATTAATTTGGAATATATTTTCCATACTTCAATTATGACGAAAAACTGAAAAATTATAAATACCCTATTTTCTGCGAGTGGCAATAGTGGCGATTTTATACCTTCAGTTATTTTTGTTCTACCAAAAATAGGTGATTGTATACACAGGAGAAAAAAATTTCAAATTCCTTTTGAACATCATTTATTTTCATTCTTTCTGTAACCTACCCCTTACAGAATAGCATAGTATAGCAATGTCATACAAGAATAATGCGCAAAATCGATAAATTCTTGTCCCACTTCAACTTTCATAAATATCCTATACAGTGTTCTCATTCTTCTTTTCTTTCTTTAACCTTATTTTTTATTCTTCTCACTTCGATTATCTCCTCCTTCTCAACTCTCCAATCTCTCCACTCTGAATTTTCACAAGCTTCCAAATCGGCACACTCAATGGCGTATGAGATGTTCCTCCTCATGAGACTACTTTAGAGTTTATATACAATGTTGCAACTATTGATTACGTCATTAATTAATTCTTTTAATTTCTTAAAATAGATTTTTGTTCTAAGTCCTCTATATTTTTCATCAATTCCTGAATGACCTGTTTCTTTTTCATGATACAATTTTATTTGTTTAATAGCTTCTTCTTCTGTCTGTTAGTCTTTAGCAAAATGTTAACATTTATAAAATTTTATTCTCGTTCCAAATAACTCTATCAATTTTTGCTGAAGAATATTATATTCGCTGTCTGTTAATTCAGTATAAATTCCTGTATTAACTTTTTCTACTAATGGTATTATTAAATCGTTAAAATTATCTTTATTTATTTCATTTATTCCAATATGTATTCTTTTATATTTAGGTCTTTTCTTTAATCCATTTCCTGCTTGTAATATTATTTGTTGCTTAAATATGTTCACTGCACTATCTTTAATTGGAAAATGATCATTCATCTCTTCATGTTGCGAATGTATTGTAGGTCTTACTGAATCTTGTTCTAACATGTTTATTTTTTGTATATCCTTAATTTCTCTACTCAAAAAATCTGCTACAGTATTGCATGTACCTTTTAAATATTCGATTTGCATGTCATATTCTCCTAACTGGAGTATCCATCTTTGTAACCGTGGTGAAATATCTCTACCTAAATTTTTTGTTTGAAGCCATTTTAAAGGTTGTGTGATCTGTTTTTAGATCAAATCGTCTACCATATAAATACGGTCGTAAACATTTAACTGACCAAACTATAGCTAGTAACTATTTTTCTGTTGTACTGTAGTTCTTTTCATGTTCGTTGAGTGTTCTACTTATAAACTTAATTGGATGCCCCTTTTGCATTAGCACTGCTCCAATTGCGTAATTGGATGTGTCAAATAATTGCTCTAATATGGCAACACCCAATCCATGTCAAAATACTCGGAAATTGACAAGTACTCATTTTGGCGGCAATCGAATATTAACATTCAATTAGAGAGTATCCAATTTACTGAATTATAACTTTAAACAGTCAAAATAAAATACTGAATTAATAACACATAATTGTTGGACTATTATTCTTAATAATTGGTATTTAAATACACAACAAAGTGGCGACTAGGACTTGAGTATACCTACTACAGAAAAAGAAATTTAATTGGATATTACAAGTAAACATAGTAAGCACGAGGTAAGGTAGATACATACAATTTATATATAACTTAACTTAGTACGTACTTACATACATTTTACATTAACGGACAGACAGTTGGTTCATTAAAATCTAATTATATAAAAAATTTTTTTTAAATATTTAACAAAATGGCTGAAATTGAAACTGCAATCGCAAGAATTTCGGAGGTTCTTCAACAACTAGCCAATAATAGAGATAATGTGGGCAATGCAAGCGAATGTCGTGGGCTTCAACTTACTCCATTCGATGAAAATAATGAAAGTTTTGATTCCTATCTGCAAAGGCTTGAAAATTATCTTGAAATTCGTAACCTTAAAGATGATGTTCCTGGGAATGATAAAAAACGTGTTCTAATTTTTATTAACTGTCTTGGTCCGAAACTATACCATACATTAACCTGTCTTACAGCACCAGATGAACCTAAAACAAAATCATATAAAATACTAGTCGAATTACTACAAAACCATGTCTGCCCAAAGCCAAGTGAGGTGGCTGAGCATTGAAGTGACTTCTGCAAGATCCTCATTCAGTGAAGATGAGTTTTTTATAAATTCAATACGCGAACAATACAACGTAAATGATGGCGAGGTTGCAACAAATAATGTAATGCACACAATCGCATGCAATAAAATTTTACTTATGAATTCGATAAATAGTCATGCCATAGGACAAGATAAAATCTTAAAAAACATTATAGTTGATGGTATTCAGGTTACAATGGAAATGGATACAGGGGCAGCAGTTTCTACTATGTCTCAAACTGATTTTAAAAATAAATGGCCAAATAAAAAGTTAGATGCATCATTGATTTCCTTAAAGACTTATACGGGAGAAATCATCAAACCAGTGGGGATGTGTAAAATGGATATAGCTGACAGGAATAACCATGATGTTGGGGATCTTTATATTACCTCAGAATGTAGAACCGATAGAAGGCCGCGGGTGGATAAGTCTAGGTGTAGAGATTCTACCAATTTATCAGTGCGAAGAATCAGAATTATCAGAAGCTGAATGTAAAAAAAGGTAAATGCACTTTTTATGGAGTATGCTGACATTTTTACTGAACACGTTGGACAAATTCCAAACACAAGGTGCTCACTAACTCTTAAAAGTTCTACTACAAATCCCATATTTATAAGACCGCGGCCCGTTCCATATTCCTTAAGGGATAAGATTGAAAATAAAATTAAAAGACTTGAGGAAACTAAAATTATTGAGAGAGTTTCAAATTGTAGTTGGGGCACACCAATATTGCCAGTTGTGAAGAAAAATGGGGATAAACGAATATGCGCCGATTACAACAATTAATAAAGAAATACAAGATGAAAACTATCCTATTCCCCGAATAGAGGACATATTTTTTTAAAAATTGGTGGGGGAAATTTTTACTGCGTATTAGATCTTCATCAAGCATATTTACATATGGCAGTGGATGAGGAGTCAGCAAATCTTCAGGCAATAAGTACTCACATGGGTTCGTTTAAAGTCAACCGACTTATGTTTGGAGTCAAAGTAAGTCCAAACGTTTGGCAGAAATTCATAGATAAACTGATGTAACCCATACCCGATGTTATGTGCTTTTTTGATGACATTCTTATCCAAGGACTTACACTGAATCACTTAATAAAGAATATTCAAATTGTTTTTAAATTATTACGTGAAAACGATTTACATGTGAACAGAAAGAAATGCCAGTTCCTTTTGAAATCGGTGTCATATTTAGGTCACGTTATAGACAAAGAAGGTATAAAGCCCATGGATGATAAAATTCAAGCAATTGTTAAATGCAGGAGACCTGAAAACGTATCAGAACTACGAACTGTTCTTGAACTTATAAATTATTATCAAAAGTTAATTCCTAACTTGTCAAGCAAACTTTTCAACTTAAATGAATTACTGTGTAAGGAAAAGAAATTTATTTGGAGTAAGGAGTGTCAACAAGCTTTCGATAAATTAAAAGAAGAAATAACGAGAAAAAAAGTTCTGATGAAATACGATCCAAACTTACCATTAATTCTTGCAACCGATGCATCACCTACAGGGCTAGGGGCAGTGATCTCTCACCAGCTGTCAAATGATAAAGAAAGACCAATAGCTTTCGCTTCAAGGTCACTTACTAAGTCGGATAGAAATTATTCACAGCTGGATAAGGAAGCAACAGATATCTATTGGGGCCTTCACAAATTTTTTCAATATTGCTACGGCCGAAGGATTATATTGTTGACTGATCACCAGCCTCTCACAAGGATTTTACACCCACAGAACTACCAGCCATGTCAGCTCTGCGTCTTTTGCATTACGCAAATTTTATGTCGGGATTTGATTACAGTATCACTTATAGAAACACACAACAACACGCGAACGCAGATTTCCTATCACGGTTCCCTTACGATAAGCCGGTTAAAGATGATGAGCTTGATAATGACGCAACCTTCCTCTTAAATCATATCTCAATCTTACCCATAAGTAGAGATGAAACAAAAAAAGAAACTGCTAAGGACTCTGAGTGTTCCAAGTTATATAATGCCTTGCAATCCGGAGATAAGCTCCCAAATTAAGCAGAATTTTCACTTCAAAACGGATGCGTTTTTAAAGGCGTTTTTAAAGGCATTCGAATTATGATCCCAAGGAGATTACAGACGGCCATTCTAGAAGAACTTCATACAGGACATACGGGAATGGTTCGCATGAAAGCGTTAGCTAGAAGCTACGTTTGGTGGAAAAATGTAGACAAAGACATTGAACTTATTTGCAGAACTTGCACTAATTGTGCAAAAATTAAACCAAATATTAAAAAAGTACATCCTCACCGGTGGGATTCGCCCAAAGGTCCGTGGGAGCATGTACATATGGATTACGCTGGGCCATTTATGAACAATTATTTTCTTATTGTGGTGGACGCGTATTCGAAGTGGGTGGAGGTTGTTATCCAAAGTAGTACCTCTTCGACTTCAACAATTTCAGCTTTGCGAGAGATTTTCGCAAGGTTCGGTCTTCCGTTTACAATTGTTACAGATAATGGACCTCAATTCAGATCATACGAGTTTTTGGATTTCACAAGATCAAATGGTATTTTCATAAATTTGCTGCACCATACTAACCTGCTACAAACGGTCAAGCCGAAAGATTTGTAGGTACAATGAAGCAAGGTTTACGTGCCATGGAAAATGAACCTGGATCCTTACAAGAAAAGCTTTGCAAGTTCTTGATGCAGCAGAGGAAGTTGCCGAATAGTAGTACTGGTACCAGTCCTGCTGAATTGATGTTCAAAAGGCCCATTCAAACGAGGATTGATCTTGTTAAGCGGTCAAGACCAAATTTAATAAAGCCTACTAATGAAGAGAGAATACGTGAATATCACGTTGGGGACAAGGTTCAAGTTCGGATGTATAATAACAAATCCTGCAAGTGGAAGTTTGGATTAATTTGGGGGAGACTAGGAAACCTGCACTACGAAATGATGATTGATAACCAAACGTATGTCCGCCATATTGATCAGATTCGTCCTACCGAATGCGAGCCGGCAAATACAAAAATATATTATGATAATGATAATAACAATGATAATAATGATAATAATGCACCACTGACTGACGATACCGACACACTACGACATGACCAAAACACAAAAGTACAACAACAAACATTATTATCTACCAAACCAAGTGCTATAGAAAACAACATAGTAATATCAAAAACAAAAACACAAGAAGACAACAATAATTCGTCACATTCTGAAACTAAATCAAATGACATTGGTTCAGGGTGCACTGATGGCACGTCAACTCAAGGGCTAGGAGGACCAACACCAGTATGACTTGAATGTGAAGCTCTTTCAAGAACCATGGATGCAACCAAATCCAACGCTAATCCATCAGACAGTATTGCACCGCGGCGTTCAGAACGTGTCCGAAAACAACCGGGAAGACTCCAATATTTTAAATGCGAGGGGGAAGATGTCAAATAATTGCTCTAATATGGCAACAACCAATCCGTGTCAAAATACTCGGAAATTGACAAGTACTCATTTTGGCGGCAATCAAATATTAACCTTCAATTAGAGAGTATCCAATTTACTGAATTATAACTTTAAACAGTCAAAATAAAATACTGAATTAATAACACATAATTGTTGAACTATTATTCTTAATAATTGGTATTTAAATACACAACAGGATGCATCTGTCGTTAAGACAAATTTTTCATTAAAATCAGGATATGCAAGTACTGGTTCTGTTTGAAGTGCATTCTTTAGTTCTTGATGCGCTTTAATATAATTTATATCGTTTTTATCAATTTTCTTATCTTTTTTTAAATACTTGGTTATGGGTTGTGCAATTTTTGTATAATCTTTAATAAATTTCCTGTAATACCCAGTTATTCCTAGGAATGATTTAATTTCTTTAGCAGTAGTAGGAAGTTGTATTTTTTCTATAACTTCTATTTTGTCTACATTAGGTTTTACACCTTTGTCTGTTATTGTATGCCCTAAAAATTTGGCTTCTCTCTAAAGAAAATTGCATTTGTCTACCTGAACTTTAAGGTTATATTTTTTTAAGCATTGGAACACTAATCGAAGATTAATCATGTGCTCTGCCAATGAAGTACTAAAAATCAATATATCATCAAGATATACAACACATATTTTATTAATTAATCCTTCTTAAACCTCATTTATCATTCTTTGGAGCCAGGACGAGACAAAAGACAATAATAAAAACCAAACAGGAAACGACGCCTTACATTAAGTATAGAAAATGTATAAATAAGGATACTTCATATTTTGTAGAGTTAGATTCTAAGAAGACATTAATAAAGAAAGAGCTCTTGCTCTTAAAGTTATTTTAAAATCAAAAATTGTGTTTTGATTTACATCGAACATAAAATTGGCGCAGTCGGTAGGATAGCTATCGAAAAATTTACAAGTATACTACATAAAAAATAAAATAGCTATCTAGTGATTCGAACGAAAATCGTCACGCACAAAATAAAATTTTCCGTGAACACTTTAAAGAACTTAAAGTTTAAATCAGTGAAAATCATAGTAAGAAACACTTTATAGACCATAAAGTTAAAATTCTTTTTCTTGTGAATACCCTATCGAACATAGTGTTTAAATTCACAAAAATCTATACACTCTAGTGAACCCAGAGTTAAAGTATAAATTACAAATTTCCGTGAACACTTTAATGAACTTAAAGTTTAAATCAGTGAAAATCTAAGTAAGAAACACTTTATAAACCATACCTAAAGTTAAAATTTTTTATTGTGAATACCCTATCGAAAATAGTGATTAAATTCATAAAAATCTATACACTCTAGTGAACCCAGAGTTTTAGTAAAAAATCTTTAAATTAGATAAAGAACAAAACCAAGTAGAATTCTTTAAAGCAGATAAAGAAAAACTACAAAGTGAATTAGTTTAATAACCAATGTCAACGTAAATGACTAACGTTATGAAGTTCCATAGAGGAAAAACTAATTAGAGCCAAGCAGATGAAAAAATTATTAGATAAAGTCAAAAAGAAGAAACTACCAAAACCCAATTCCAGATTCACAGATGAAGAAGGAAGCACAACGGATGAAGAAGACGAACAATTAAAAAACATCAGAAACACACCGATACCAGAAAGTTGTAAGAATAATTTAAGTACTAATTCTAAGAAAAATAATTGTGAAAATATTGAAAGTAGTTCTGGAAAAAATATTGAAAAAGAAAATATTAAAATGGCTTCATCATTGACATTAGACCCACTTAAGTACATCGAGAAATTAAGTACGTTTGACGGTAGACGAGAAGACTTATATACGTTCATAATTAGAGTGCGTGAAGTTAGCCCCCCTTTTTTGGAATTTGCTATTTTTGAGAGTTGTTCCAGGTTGTTCCCGATTTGTTCCGCATTGTTCCAAGTTTTTTTTGAAAAATATTCAAAAATGGGGGTTTTAGAGCCAAAAAACCGTTTTTGACCTAGCCCCCCTTTTTTCGAAAATCAAATTTTTGAAAGTTGTTCCAGATTGTTCTAGTTGTTCTGAACATTGTTCCAAGTTTTTGGACCCCTATTGTCAAAATTTCAAAAGTTATGGGCAAAATTCGAAAAAATTCTAGCCCCCCTTTTTTCGAAATTCTTGATTTTGAAATTTTTTTCGTGTTTTAAAAAGTGTTCCAAACATTGTTCCAAAAACTCAAAATTGTAGGACGTGTATTTTTAAAGATAAAATCTTCCGAACATTTTTTCAAACATCCATAAAAACGGCTCTCTAATATTTTATTTTTTTTTTTTATGCATTGACTTTTGAAATCTAATGGTAAATGCATGTATTGAAAAAAGTTCTGACCTTACATTCTTACTCTCAGCTTAAAAACTAACTTTAAAAAAACATATCCGATTTTTTTAACTTTTCAAAAACACCCCTGCCCCCCCTTTTCCAAAAATCCAAAATCTAAAATTTGTTCCAAGTGCAGAATCCTTCAAATCCAATTGTTCCAAAGAATCATCAAAAAATATTGAAAACTGAAGATTTTAAGCCCAAAAAACACTTTAAATGAAAATATCTTATTATCCTTGCTCTGGCCCCCCTTTTTAGAAATCCAAAATTCAAAAATTTGTTCCAGGTTGTTCTAGGGCTCTTCTAAATTGTTCCAGACTTTCGTTTCTTAAAATTGATTTTTAGTATGAAAAATTTCAAAAAAATGCTCCCCTGCCCCCCCTTTTCCAAAAATCCAAAATCTAAAATTTGTTCCAAGTGCAGAATCCTTCAAATCCAATTGTTCCAAAGAATCATCAAAAAATATTGAAAACTGAAGATTTTAAGCCCAAAAAACACTTTAAATGAAAATATCTTATTATCCTTGCTCTGGCCCCCCTTTTTAGAAATCCAAAATTCAAAAATTTGTTCCAGGTTGTTCTAGGGCTCTTCTAAATTGTTCCAGACTTTCGTTTCTTAAAATTGATTTTTAGTATGAAAAATTTCAAAAAATGCTCCCCTGCCCCCCCTTTTCCAAAAATCCAAAATCTAAAATTTGTTCCAAGTGCAGAATCCCTCAAATCCAATTGTTCCAAAGAATCATCAAAAAATATTGAAAACTGAAGATTTTAAGCCCAAAAAACACTTTAAATGAAAATATCTTATTATCCTTGCTCTGGCCCCCCTTTTTAGAAATCCAAAATTCAAAAATTTGTTCCAGGTTGTTCTAGGGCTCTTCTAAATTGTTCCAGACTTTCGTTTCTTAAAATTGATTTTTAGTATGAAAAATTTCAAAAAAATGCTCCCCTGCCCCCCCTTTTCCAAAAATACAAAATCTAAAATTTGTTCCAAGTGCAGAATCCCTCAAATCCAATTGTTCCAAAGAATCATCAAAAAATATTGAAAACTGAAGATTTTAAGCCCAAAAAACACTTTAAATGAAAATATCTTATTATCCTTGCTCTGGCCCCCCTTTTTAGAAATCCAAAATTCAAAAATTTGTTCCAGGTTGTTCTAGGGCTCTTCTCAATTGTTCCAGACTTTCGTTTCTTAAAATTGATTTTTAGTATGAAAAATTTCAAAAAATGCTCCCCTGCCCCCCCTTTTCCAAAAATCCAAAATCTAAAATTTGTTCCAAGTGCAGAATCCCTCAAATCCAATTGTTCCAAAGAATCATCAAAAAATATTGAAAACTGAAGATTTTAAGCCCAAAAAACACTTTAAATGAAAATATCTTATTATCCTTGCTCTGGCCCCCCTTTTTAGAAATCCAAAATTCAAAAATTTGTTCCAGGTTGTTCTAGGGCTCTTCTAAATTGTTCCAGACTTTCGTTTCTTAAAATTGATTTTTAGTATGAAAAATTTCAAAAAAATGCTCCCCTGCCCCCCCTTTTCCAAAAATCCAAAATCTAAAATTTGTTCCAAGTGCAGAATCCCTCAAATCCAATTGTTCCAAAGAATCATCAAAAAATATTGAAAACTGAAGATTTTAAGCCCAAAAAACACTTTAAATGAAAATATCTTATTATCCTTGCTCTGGCCCCCCTTTTTAGAAATCCAAAATTCAAAAATTTGTTCCAGGTTGTTCTAGGGCTCTTCTAAATTGTTCCAGACTTTCGTTTCTTAAAATTGATTTTTAGTATGAAAAATTTCAAAAAAATGCTCCCCTGCCCCCCCTTTTCCAAAAATCCAAAATCTAAAATTTGTTCCAAGTGCAGAATCCCTCAAATCCAATTGTTCCAAAGAATCATCAAAAAATATTGAAAACTGAAGATTTTAAGCCCAAAAAACACTTTAAATGAAAATATCTTATTATCCTTGCTCTGGCCCCCCTTTTTAGAAATCCAAAATTCAAAAATTTGTTCCAGGTTGTTCTAGGGCTCTTCTAAATTGTTCCAGACTTTCGTTTCTTAAAATTGATTTTTAGTATGAAAAATTTCAAAAAAATGCTCCCCTGCCCCCCCTTTTCCAAAAATCCAAAATCTAAAATTTGTTCCAAGTGCAGAATCCCTCAAATCCAATTGTTCCAAAGAATCATCAAAAAATATTGAAAACTGAAGATTTTAAGCCCAAAAAACACTTTAAATGAAAATATCTTATTATCCTTGCTCTGGCCCCCCTTTTTAGAAATCCAAAATTCAAAAATTTGTTCCAGGTTGTTCTAGGGCTCTTCTAAATTGTTCCAGACTTTCGTTTCTTAAAATTGATTTTTAGTATGAAAAATTTCAAAAAAATGCTCCCCTGCCCCCCCTTTTCCAAAAATCCAAAATCTAAAATTTGTTCCAAGTGCAGAATCCCTCAAATCCAATTGTTCCAAAGAATCATCAAAAAATATTGAAAACTGAAGATTTTAAGCCCAAAAAACACTTTAAATGAAAATATCTTACTATCCTTGCTCTGGCCCCCCTTTTTAGAAATCCAAAATTCAAAAATTTGTTCCAGGTTGTTCTAGGGCTCTTCTAAATTGTTCCAGACTTTCGTTTCTTAAAATTAATTTTTAGTATGAAAAATTTCATTAAAATGCATTCGTTTAAAATACATTTTATTTCAATAAAATGCATTTTAAACGAATACATTTTAATGAAATAAAATGCATTTTAAACGAATGCATTTTAATGAAATTTTTCATACTAAAAATTAATTTTAAGAAACGAAAGTCTGGAACAATTTAGAAGAGCCCTAGAACAACCTGGAACAAATTTTTGAATTTTGGATTTCTAAAAAGGGGGGCCAGAGCAAGGATAATAAGATATTTTCATTTAAAGTGTTTTTTGGGCTTAAAATCTTCAGTTTTCAATATTTTTTGATGATTCTTTGGAACAATTGGATTTGAGGGATTCTGCACTTGGAACAAATTTTAGATTTTGGATTTTTGGAAAAGGGGGGGCAGGGGAGCATTTTTTGAAATTTTTCATACTAAAAATCAATTTTAAGAAACGAAAGTCTGGAACAATTTAGAAGAGCCCTAGAACAACCTGGAACAAATTTTTGAATTTTGGATTTCTAAAAAGGGGGGCCAGAGCAAGGATAATAAGATATTTTCATTTAAAGTGTTTTTTGGGCTTAAAATCTTCAGTTTTCAATATTTTTTGATGATTCTTTGGAACAATTGGATTTGAAGGATTCTGCACTTGGAACAAATTTTAGATTTTGGATTTTTGGAAAAGGGGGGGGCAGGGGTGTTTTTGAAAAGTTAAAAAAATCGGATATGTTTTTTTAAAGTTAGTTTTTAAGCTGAGAGTAAGAATGTAAGGTCAGAACTTTTTTCAATACATGCATTTACCATTAGATTTCAAAAGTCAATGCATAAAAAAAAAAATAAAATATTAGAGAGCCGTTTTTATGGATTTTTGAAAAAATGTTCGGAAGGTTTTATCTTTAAAAATACACGTCCTACAATTTTGAGTTTTTGGAACAATGTTTGGAACACTTTTTAAAACACGAAAAAAATTTCAAAATCAAGAATTTCGAAAAAAGAATTAGAATTTTTTCGAATTTTGCCCATAACTTTTGAAATTTTGACAATAGAGGTCCAAAAACTTGGAACAATGTTCAGAACAACTAGAACAATCTGGAACAACTTTCAAAAATTTGATTTTCGAAAAAAGGGGGGCTAGGTCAAAAACGGTTTTTTGGCTCTAAAACCCCCATTTTTGAATATTTTTCAAAAGAAACTTGGAACAATGCGGAACAAATCGGGAACAACCTGGAACAACTTTCAAAAATAGAAAATTCCAAAAAAGGGGGGCTAACTTCACGCACTCTCATAATTAATGTAGACGGAATTATTCCAACATTAAATAAATATGACGACCAATCACAATTAATGTGTATTAATATTTTAAAATCAAAATTGATAGGCAAAGCAAAAAGATGCGTAGAAATTCATGCACATCTACAGAAATGGGTAGACATAAAAGAATTATTAATAAGTAATTTTGGAGGATTCAAAAGTAGCTTTCAATTATATGACGACCTTAGACAAACAAGTTACAAAAACAATGTAATGACATTTTATAATGAGATACAGAGAACTTTGTGTGAATTAAATCAGAAAACAGTGCAAGAAAAAAAGGCACATGAAATATCTCATAATAACCAAACTGCATTAGATACCTTTAAAGAAAAGTTACCTATTCATATGAGAACAGTATTATTCTCACTTAAACCAGCTAGCTTACAAGCAGCATTACACGAACTTACTCAAGCAGGATTCATAGAAGAAAAAAGGGAAGAAAGATCAGAACCTAAAATACAGAAACTATATTCCCCTAAAGACCAAAAATTCCCACTTAACAAACCTAATAACTATATACCACAAAAATCTTATCAAAATAATTTTCAACCAAAAAATCCAGTAAATATCAAACCACCATTCAATTATTATAATAATAATAATCCCAATCATAACTATAGAAATCCCAATTACAAAGGTAATAATTACAATCCTAATTATTACAACAGAAGTCAGAGTGTAAGACAAATGGAAATAGATCCCACTAGAAGTCAACTAAAAAGAGTACAACCTCAACAAATAAACCATTCTAATAACGAAAATAATAACGAAATAGAATCAGGAACAAATCAAAATTTTCGGTATCCAGCCTCGGAACCTCCGGAACCGGATTGCCCTCTATTAAGTTAGTAAAAAACAAACAAATTATTCGAATGTTAATAGACACGGGAGCAACGAATAGTTTAATTAGTAGAAATAATGCCCCAAAAGACTATATTATAAAAAGAGAAAAACCTTTAACTATAAAAACTGTTGGAACTTTAGTTATAATAAATGAAGAAATAAAACAAAAACTTTAGAATTAAATAGTGAAATAATCCCTTTATTCTTCAGTATAGACGAAGAAAAAGAATATGAAAAAGAAATAAATCACTTTAATAATATAGAACCACAAATTTCTATATTCGACGAATTAGAAAATAAAAGGTTAGACCATTTAAATGCCGAAGAGCATAAAAAATTAAAAAAATTATTAAAAAACAATGAAAAAACATTTTTTCACAAGGGAGATGATCTAAGTTTCACATCTCACGTAAAACATAAAATAGCAACAACAAGTGATGAACCAATTTTTACCAGAATTTATAGGTATCCAGAATTTCATAAAAAAGAAGTTGATAAGCAGATAGATGATTTATTAAAACAAAAAATAATAGTAAAAAGCACTAGTCCATATAATGCACCTATATGGATAGTACCTAAAAAGGAAGATAAAACAGGAGAAAAAGAATGGAGAATTGTCATCGATTATAGGAAGTTAAATAATGTCACCAAAGAGGATAAATTCCCTATACCAATAATAGAAGATATTCTAGATAAAATGGGAAGAGCAAATTATTTTACTACATTAGATTTGACAAAAGGATTTTATCAGATAGAGGTAAAACCGGAAGATAGAGAAAAAACTGCATTCTCTACTTTATCAGGTCATTACGAATTCACTAGAATGCCATTCGGTCTCAAAAACGCACCGGTGACATTTCAGCGTATGATGAACGAGGTATTAAAAAAAATTTGTAGGAAAAACATGTTATGTTTATTTAGATGATATAATAATATTTAGCACGTCACTAGAAGAACATCTTTCTTCTCTCGAAAAAGTATTCAAGAAACTCCAAAGCGTAAATTTAAAAGTATCTCTTAACAAATGCGATTTCTTAAAGAAAGAAAGTGAATTTTTAGGACATATAATAACTCCAGAAGGTATTAAACCAAATCCATAAAAACTAAAAATAATACAAAAATTCCCTATACCCACAACTATAAAAGAAATACAATCATTTTTAGGATTAACAGGTTATTACCGAAAATTTATAAATGACTATGCAAAAATTATAAAACCTATGACACTTTGTTTAAAGAAAGATAGCAAAATCAATATAGAAAATAGAGAGTATAAAGACTCATTTGAGAAACTAAAACTTGCGATGCAAGACACACTCATAAACAAATATCCAGATTTCTCAAAAGAATTTACTTTAACTACAGATGCAAGTAACTTTGCAATAGGAGCCGTGTTAAGTCAAAACCTTGGGCCATTAGGATTTGCAAGTAGAACTTTAAACAAACATGAATGTAAGTATTCAACGATAGAAAAAGAATTGTTAGCAATAGTATGGGCAACGAAACAGTTTCGTCACTATCTTTACGGTAGAAGATTTAAAATATTAACCGATCATCGACCATTAGCATGGTTGCATAATCTTAAAGAACCTAATAGTAAGTTACAAAGATGGAAGATCAAATTAGAAGAATATGACTTCGATATAAGATACCTAGCAGGAAAAGAAAATAAAGTTGCAGATGCACTTTCAAGAATAAAGATAGATACAATAAATGCATTAGAAAAGGAAGAAGATTTAGTTAGCACCAGACATAGTGTAATATCAGATAGTTCCAATCTAATATCAATCACAGCGAAACCCTTAAATACATTCAAAAGACAAATAATATTAGAAAAAGGTGAAAATAACATAGAAGAGATAACTTTCCCATTCCCAGGAAAAAGAAGAACAAAAATAATCAGGAAAAACTTCAGCAAAGAAACCTATGAATACATAATAAAAGAATGTGATACAAACATAATAAACTGTATATACACGGTAGAAGATAGATCATTTTTAGAATTCCAAGATTATTGGAAATTACATCATAATAATAAGAAACTTATTAGGACAAACACCTTTTTAATTGACATTAAAACTCCAGAAACTGAAGAAGAAATAAATAAAATACACTTGAATTATAATCATACAGGAATTGAAAAAACTTATTTAGAAATAAAAAGAAAATATTATTCACCAAATATGAAAGAACTAATAACAAAAGTAATTAACAATTGCGAACTTTGTAATCTTAAAATAGAAAGAAATCCAATAAAACTCCCATACGAGAAAACAATCACCCCAGAAGGTCCACATCAATATTATCACATGGATATATGGATACTTTCCCATTCTATAAAATATCTCACATGCATAGACAAATTCAGCAAATTTGTATGTGTAGAAAAACTCAAAACAAAGAACCAAAAAGATGTATTAAATACCATAACAAAAATCTTTACATATATGACAAGGCCAAAATATATCGTACTAGATAACGATCCCTCATTTCAGACTTATACAATATACAGTAAAAGAATACTTTAGAGAGAAAGAGATAGAAATTCATTTCACAACCCCATACAGGCACACAGGAAACTCAGATATTGAAAGAGTGCACAGCACGCTAAATGAGCATTTAAGGATTTTAGAAGGATCAGACAATTTAGTCGACAACGTTTTACGGGCAGTAGAGGTTTATAATCAAACAATACATTCGACCACTAAAGAAAAACCAGTAGACATACATTTAAACAGAGTTGATATTAAATTAGTGCGCGAAAGGATAGAAAGTAATAAAGAAAAAATATTAAAGAAATTAAATAAAAATAGGAGTGATAAAGAAATTAATCCTTACTATACTAAAATAAATAATCCCGAGCGATTTGATAAACTAAAAACAAAACATAAAAAAACAAAAGTTATAAAACAAAAAGACAAGAAAGTTACAATAAGACCACACGTACGAACACAAGTTTTGCACAAAGACCAATTCAGGAGGAAGAAAAAATTCGCGACCATCCAATATGAAAGCAGTAGTGATACTCCTAATGGTTATTCTGTACAAGCAAATAACGGTAGTACGACCGCAGGAAATACAAATTAGTGAAATTAAACAAGAATTTTTAATAATAGAAAGTGAAAAGGTAGAACTCATAGAAACATATAATACCATGATACATTTATTCAACTTAACCGATTATAAAGGACTAATCGAACAATTAAAAGCACAATATAAAATAATGCCAGAAAAACATTATAAGCAATTAAGTGAAATAATTAAATTAGAAAAAAAATTGATTTCCTAATCCCACATCATATAATTAAAAGAGGATTAATAAATTTAGGAGGTATTGTCTTAAAATTTATATTTGGAACAATGGATGACGGTGATAGAATAGAAATAGAAAACCAACTTAAAACAGTGGAAGAAAATAATCATAATGCCATAGATAACTTAAATAAACAAATAAAGATAAATGATCATTTTAATTATCAATTTAAAACTTTAAGTACCTTGATGAACCAAGGCATTGAAACAATAAATAAATTAAAAAATAGAAGTAATGATATTGATAACCTTCGTATAGAAATAGAATTCAATAACAACATAAAAGAAATTAAAGAAACTTTAGGAAAAATAGAAGACGCAATACTGACAAGCAGAACAGGAATATTAACACAAGACATAATTACAAGCCAAGAAATTAAAGAGAATAATATCACATTTGAAAAATTGAAAGAATTAAAAATCAATTTAGCAACTTACAAAGAAAATATATTAGTAATTGTCTTAATTCCACAATATTCCAACCAAAAGTTTAATAAAATATATATTCAAAACTTTCCGATTAATAATAAAATTATAGATTTACAAACAAATAACTTTTTAGAATTAAATAAAACATTATATTATGTAACAAAAGAAATAAAAATTTACAAATATTCAAAGACGATTGTATAGAAATTATATTAATAAGCAAACAAATGAAATGCAAAACTAAAAAATACAAAGGAAAAAATGTTATAATAGAAAAAGAAAAATATTTAATAATTAAGAATCTGGAAAAAACCGAAATACAACAAAATTGTAATAATTTAAATTATATATTAGAAGGAAATTACTTAATAAAAGCAGAGAACTGTAAAATTTCAATAAACAATGTAATTTATAATAGAAAGTATTACAAAGAAGAAAAAATAATACCTGTATTAAACTTTAACTTTTCAAATGAATATTTAGAAGAAATCAAGTATGAATCCATTGATAACTTAAAAGAAATAATAGAAATAAAAAATAAAAAGGAAACACAGTATATTTTTAGTTTCTCAACAATTATATTAATCATTGCGATCATTGTAATAATAATATTGTACAAAATAAAAAGTCAAAATAAGACTATAATAAATCTACCTCCAGTCATAAACGAACTGAAGGAAGACTCTAAGGAGGGAGGAGTTATGGCAGCAGCTCATCTTAATAAAGAAACTATCTTTTAAACATATGAAAGTAATTAAGAACAGATGTACCAACATAGTTCAAGTAATTAAGAACAGATGTACCAACATAGTTCAATACAAAGGGATGCCTCATCAACCTTTGTTCATTCCAAGGAAAGGTAATAAAGAAGGATAGAGCCAGGACGAGACAAAAGACAATAATAAAAACCAAACAGGAAACGACGCCTTACATTAAGTATAGAAAATGTATAAATAAGGATACTTCATATTTTGTAGAGTTAGATTCTAAGAAGACATTAATAAAGAAAGAGCTCTTGCTCTTAAAGTTATTTTAAAATCAAAAATTGTGTTTTGATTTACATCGAACATAAAATTTATTATTTATTTGATTTAATTAACTTTTTCTTCTTGATCTTTGTCTTTGTCTTTTACATAGACACTTTGTCTTTTTCGTAGACACTATGTCTTTCGTTGACACTTTATTATTGCTTTTTACTTATCTCTCTACGAGAATGCGTGTATTAAAAAATTTTATGAACACTTAAGTATACAAACATTTTATACCCGAAAAACCACTTCAGTGTTTTTACGATACAAAATTTTATATTAAATTTTTCTTCTTCTACTTCAGCAAAAGAACCAAATTGTTTTGTCCACTAAAACACTTCAGTGCTATTAATTTTCACAAAACACAATTTAATTTCGATCGTTGAATAATGTTTTAGATAATGTACGTTGTACTTTAATCCGCACCAAAATTCTACCGGTTAAAAAATTTATTTTATTTTTTTCGGTCCGATCAAGTGAGATCCTACCGACTGCGCCAATTTTATATTTGATCCTCCGGGATCACTTTTTAAAAAAGATTTAAAATAAAAAACACGTTTAAAACTTAAACAATTACTTTATTTATTAAACTGAGCATCGGATCCCTTACCACTGGTGGGGAGAAATCTTCAGCTATAAGTATGAGTGTCGAGATGGAACTGAACTTCGGCTGCCAGGAAAACCCTTCTTATATGCGCTATACAGTACATTGGTATTCCTAATTCTTCTTATGGACTAAGTATGTATATTGGTACATGCCTTATCATCATTTTTGATGATGATTCAATTTTATTGTTTTTTACCGTTGACGATCTTTGTTTACATTTTTAGTTTTATATTTATGTTTGAATGTTCTGTAGGAGATACTTTGTCGTTCTTTGTTTACATCACTTTTATATTTATGTCTAGATATTATGTTACTTCATTGAACAATCTTTATTTACATTAGTTAAATATATTGATTCACATAAATTATGTTCAACGAAATATGCTTGGTATGGTTTTATTGTCTTGATTGGGAAGCAATTCTATAACTCACACGTACTCGTATGTATCTTTTTGTTTAAATCACTTTCAATATAATTGTTTTTAGTTCTTATAGTGATCCTTTTAAGAATCCTTTAATATCTGGCTCGAAGGACAAATGTTTGCCGCAAGGACAATTAGCATAAAAGAAAATTAAAGGACTGTATTCTCTGCAGTCAACCCGTCACGTCGGTCTCGGAGTCAAATCTAAAGGATTTTCGGTGTATGTAAAGGAAACGAAAAGAAGTTCTATCACAAATGCTTCAACCGATCATCACCAAATAGCTCAACTTTCTTTAAAAAAAAGACAGGGGTTTTCCTTTCAAAAGAATATAAAAATTTTATTTTATTTAGTTTGAATTTTGGTTATGCGGTAGGTATATCAATGATAAAAAAAAGTGCATGTATGCCGTTGGAACTTTTGATCTGCTGTCGGTGTTTTGAATATTTTGAATTCATTCGAATGCCAATGCCTACGGATATCCGAGTAAATTTAAATACATATTTCGATTTGATGCATGTTGCGCTGCAACACTAACCCATCTATTTTTTTTTGTCATTTTAAAACCTACAAGCAGTTATATGTTTTAAGAAAATCTACAAATTAAGATATACCTATGTTTTAACTTGTAGATTTTCTTAAACAAATTCTGATAAAGGTAGGTATGACATTCTTATATTTCAAATACCTGTTGATAAAAGAAAAATCCACTCAATTAAACCCCATTTTACTTACACTTTGTATTTCGACAAAATATTGTCTTAGTGTACAAACACCTACATAAAATTTCCAATTCAGAGCAATTCTTATTTTATTTTATTTTATTTTATTTTTTATTTTTTGTGTTACTTACCCTCAATTCATTTGTTGCATTCCAACAGCTGCATTCCCAACCGGTCACAAATTGTGACCTATATTTTATATTAGTGGACTCAACAAACGCTAGGTTTTGTTCCTTTTTTTCCAGTGATTCAGTTAATTTTGATTGGTTAAATTGTGTGTCATCAGATGATATCTCAGTAGAAATCGACGAAAACAAAGAGAGGTATATAACAAAATACTCAACCGAATACGTACTGAATTGATTACGCATGTGCGATATTTTCTTCCAGTTTATCATTTTTGTTATGGGTTTTTAACAATTAAAACAATTTGCATTTGAATTCATTATAAATTTGTGACATTTCTTCATGCTCTCATTCTCAGTATTAAACAGCAACTCTGAAATATCAAAACATGAGACCAGTTAACATTTAATTTTTTATATTCTTCAGTACAACAAATACAAAGTAAACAAATATTAAAAGCTACAAGCTATAAGAAAAACAGCTTAGGTTTGAAAATAAAATTTAATTTTTAACTTTCATTTTGAGATTGATAGAAATTCTGACCATATAAAAGCGTTGCCAATATGACACGATAATTTCTTCGTGACACGATGCAGGTGGCGCGAAAAAATTCAGTAGGGCACGCTTTTTTTTTTGGTCATACATATATGTATGTACATTGTACATATGTATGTGTGTGAGGACCAACTCACTGAACAAAAAAAAAAAATTTACATCGTAAACAAAACCTATTGATCATTGAATGCGTCCAAAAAGAGTGTGCACTGAAAACCTTATTATGTGCATGCAATTCTGTACAAGTAAGAAATTCTGAACTTTCGAACTTTACATCAGACCTGTGAAATTATATTTTTTTTTTTGATGTGTAAACATCTATACTGGCGGTAGGGTGAAAAGAAAACGTAACGTAACGTTATAATCGTGATCGTGGTCGTGATCGTGATTCTGAGCTTCACGAAAATTGAGTGCGTTCAACAATATGTACGTTCAGTAACTAAACGTTGAGTGTTTATATACGAAATCAAAAAGTCGAGTTCAGTTTGGGTTGAAATGTGGTTGGTTGCTTAGACCATATAGTACATGGACTGCGCTTTCATCATGTAACGATCCCCGATGTTGTCGGCAAGGATCCCTGCACGGAATCCCTATCCTCTCCCTCCTTTACTTTACAACCCCGTGCTTACAGGAGCACGAGGCTGATCCTGGCAGCAGGAAGGAGAGGTCGTCCAGGCTACGGCAGCTTGGCATGCTTACATACAGCACAACCTAGTTCGTCGGAAGGGGGGGTTCTTGCTACCGCAGCACTGGACTAGAGTTACGAATAAATCATGCCGGAATAATATTTAAAATAAAAAAATTGGGTTCAATGATACTGAAGCCCGAAAATCCTCCTATAGTTGCGGGGTGTGATTCCTATAAGGGGGGAGGGAGGCAAAGGTGTTGTTGTCCCTCCAGAGGATTTGCCCACCCAATGTGTCTAAAAGACACCGCCTTGGCTACTACGACCCCCATATGTCTGTGTAGTAGCCCCTGTCCTGTCGTTTATCTTATCGAGTCTTCATCGCCAGCTCATCTCAGGATGTCACCTCCACCCATGACCTCATAAAATTATTCAGCCATGATAAGATACACTGATGTTGTCGTTTGCACTGTGCATAGCACTTCCCATCAAAAAAATAGTAAACAAAAAATTCAAATCTTCACTTGGGGTGATTAGATATTATCCCAAAAAAAAAAATAACTCTATTATTATTATTATTATTATTATTATTATTATTATTATTATTATTATTATTATTATTATTATTATTATTATTATTATTATTATTATTATTATTATTATTATTATTATTATTATTATTATTATTATTATTATTATTATTATTATTATTATTATTATTATTATTATTATTATTATTATTATTATTATTATTATTATTATTATTATTATTATTATTATTATTATTATTATTATTATTATTATTATTATTATTATTATTATTATTATTATTATTATTATTATTATTATTATTATTATTATTATTATTATTATTATTATTATTATTATTATTATTGAGTTTCTAAATTTCTCAACCTCTATGAGGTTGGA